>JAKSZP010010584.1:0-227092 GCA_022478985.1 Massospora cicadina
GGATGCACATACTATCAAGGACCCTGCTAGAAGTCAGATCATCAATTGAGTGCATTCAAAGTTCCTCCAGACGTATAAGCAATAGGAGCCTTATTGTCCAGTCAAGGGGGGGGTAATGTCACTATTCTGATATGACTTTATGATAAGCTCTAAGTCATTTTGACGGAATGGATAGGATCTGCCAAAGTTAATACAAGTAATAATTAGCTGAGTGCCTAGAGATGAGGCGATATTGGGTTGTTAGGAAATCGCCTCAAATTAGTCAATCATAAATTAACAAATGAATAATTAATGGAACCAATGAGATACAGTGAATTGAATTACAAGCCTTGAAAAGTGGTATCATCTAAAGTCACTACAATATAAGTGAGATGAGATGATTGAGAAAGTAGATTGTTAATAGTTTAGATTAAGCGGAACAGTGAGTATCCACTGTATTTATTATATTAAATAAAAGAGTGTGGCGGGAGCAAGTGCTCCATATTATTAATAGTTTATTCTGTTGTTTTAGGACAACGATCATCATATCGTTGGTCCTATTCCTCAGTGGGCTGAACCCTGTGCAAAAATCCTTACGGCGTATCTTAACAATTATACAAATTTATAACAGATGCTCTTCTAAACTAAATTCACAAAGGCTCCCAAACCCATGAACACAACTGATATTGTCAACTGGTACTAAGATTAATAGACCAATAGAGTATTTGGGCGTATATTTTGGTCCTTCAGAGTCAGTTTAGCCAGTAATATAGAAATAAAGCCAGCATATGTGGGGTCAAGGATACCCGGAAAGGGTAAGCCTTCTTTTGCAGTTGGTTTTTTAGTCCCACGAGTTTTCAAAAGCTCCCGAGGTGGTATATTCACTTAAATCCAAGGTGTCTACTATGATCTGCAACCCTGAGGAGATTACCTTAGACTCTTGAAAATTTACAACCATCCCTTAATCCCAATCCGCCATGCTTTTGATAATTTCACATGAAATTTCAGATGTAGTAAAGCCAATCAATCCGATTTTTGTCTTTATTAAGCAAGTCTGAGCCTTAATGCGCTCTTTGCCATCATTGGCTGCTTCAAACCCTAAGGGAATGTGGGTACCAAGTAAGGATTGAAATCCTTTCACTAATGAATGATGGTGATGTATTCTTGGAGAAATTGGGTGCCCAGCAGTAACTCATAATTAAGGTTATCCAGAAATATAGCCAATGCATTTAGCAAAATTATCCCAAACCAGAGGTTAGAGAGGAATAGGCTCCTATGGATCAGGTTTATTGGTGCCTAGCGGTGCTTAAACTCAATGTAGTGTGGGAATATTGGGCGTAATCTTAATTTTCTTTCCTTATTTTAGTAAGACATCATGTTAACTGAAGATCTGATAATAATTATGTCGAGTATTGGAATTTTATGAACCTTGACCTCAACACAAGTAACCAGACTATCAAAATTAGGGCGGTAAGGTGAGAACATTGGCAACTTGTCATAAAGTAAGCAGTATCAAGAAGTTTATTATTGAAATTGTTTAACTCATGGTTCCTGGGATCTCTAATGGCGACCTCTGTGGGGCTTTCATGCTTTAATAGGGCATAATGGGGGGATTATAATAATGAAGAACCTCTGTCTTCATGCTGACTTCTCTTTCCCAACAGCTCACGTTCTACATCTTCCACCCGACGTTTATAGCACTCCTCTTTGGTGTGTCAGCAGCCCTCGCAGTAGGAACAAATTGGCACACCTTTCTCCTTTGCCAGTGCGTGCACTTTAGGTCTAGGAGGGGCTTGAACATAGTGAGGTACTTGTTCAAAGTTTCTGCGGGGATCTCATTGAGAGCCTCTTTAATGTCATAGATGGTGGTAAAGGTTTGTTTAAGTCTTATCATGTGTACTTGAACCTCAGGCCAAAAATTTGAGCACAGAAAGGATGGTGGTAATAGTGTCAACTAAAGAGATTCAATTAGTAATTTCTAAAGATTGTGCACTAGCATAAAAGCGACGTGAATAAGCAGAATAGTTCTCTCCAATGTTGAAAATAATAGCCATGAATGCTTGTTTTTGACTTGAGAGGGTCTTATCAAAGCCAAACTCCTGTATAATAGTGGTTTTGAGCTGAGACAAGGTCTGGAATTTAAGAAGATGGGATCATATTCTAACGAGCTTTCACACAGGCAGGAATGGATATGCTTGACCTTTTGGTGATATGTGGTCTCTTCCATAGCGCTCCCAAAAGCATTTAAAAATAACACAATAATTTCTTGTCCTGGAATGAATTATTCCTCTGTGCTAAGAATAAAGGCTGAATTGACTAGTGTGAAGAGGGAATGGGTGCCAGATTTGATAATCCGTCTAAGCTCTGTAGACAATGACTCAGCATTGTGCAGAGATCCTGATAGTCCATTTATCTTCAAATATTCTCCAAGTTATCCTACAATTCATCCCAGCATTTATTGAGAGCACTGGAGTCAGCCTTTTAATTAATTTAGAATAATATTTAGAATTTTAGAATCCCAGAAACTGACTTGAGTCTCTAAGTTTTCATACTTATGCTTCAAAACATCAAATAATTTAATGGTAAATTTCATAAATCCTGTACATTTTCCGTCTTAAAATCTAGTGCGCCTAGGGTGATGGAAAAAAACATGCATCTCCCATTAGGGTGAACTTTACACCCTCAAGCAATGCTTTTAATTTGTTTCTGGATGTCCTCCAATTTTTTGAGCATCTCGCCACGCATGGGGTCCTCAGAGCCTTCAGACAGGGAATGATTGACCCCAGGTGGCCAAGGGACCTTTAGAACTTAATCAACCCTCAGCTTCCTTAGAACCTCTTAACCTCTCAGACCTTCAGGTCCTTTGGGCCCTTGTGGCTCTTTGGCCCTTCAATGATGGTGTCACTTTGCGCTGAAGTTGACCAAGCAAGGTTTATACAGGGGTTAACCGTTGCATCAAGATGTATCTAAAGTTCAGGTTTAAGAGGCAGCCTCTGATGCGGCATTTTAGAAATACTCACGTACATTGGAGACCACACCCTGTAGTTATTGCATAAGATGGGTATCCACTTATCCAGAGATCTCAGAGTCAAGGCTATTTTGACTTTGAGCGTCATTGATTGGGCGACTGTTTTCCTGGATAGCTTTCCAATTGTTTCAAACATAAGCAAAGCGGCTTCTTAGAATTTGCTTAAGTGGGAGTTAAGGCCCTTCAAAAATTTCAGTTTGCATAACCTTCATTGATGATGTAATCCCACCAATAGGATGGGATGATAGAGGGCTAGATGTACAAACTGCCGCAAATAGGGTCCTGCTCCATCAATCAATTTATTGAAGGCTAAGGCAGCCAAGCCATAAAGTCTCCACATGTAGGAGGGGACAGCAGAAGCTCACGACTGAATGTTATAGTACTCAGCAGAATATATCCCATCTTGAAGCTGCTGGATGTTGTCGGATAGGTTGTCAGTTTTAAGATAAACTTGACTGGGTTTCAGCATGGGAAGGCTTAACTCAAAGGTAGCCTGAACTTCCAGTCTCCCAGGTTGAATTGTTTGTACCTCAAGTAGTGAATTACTAACCCATTTGGTAATGCTCCTTTACCATTAAAAAAGGGGATAAGTTTTTGGCATTTTTCTTACATGTTTTGTGGTTGATATTTACACTGATTGCAGATTGGGGCCCCTGTAGTGAGCCCCAAGTTTTGGTTTTTCATCAAGGAAACCCGAATATAACAATTTTCAGGTTCCCGCAGCATTAGGTAATGGAAGTTGTGAGCTGTAATCAGGATGGCTATACTGATTGGAATGGCTGGAGAGAGACAATGGCGTAGCACCTTTGCTTCTTCAGGGTCCAGATTATATGCACTATCCTAGCATACAATACTATTTACCATAAATATGCAAAGAGGTAGAATTAAGTATAAATTCATTATGGATATTATGATATTCTTTATTTGTTAAACCTTTCAATATTTTTAGGGCGTTTAGGTGTCATGTAGCAGACAGTGCGCTTGAGTCCGCTTCATTAAGGATCACTTCTCATCCATTATGGGAGCCAAATTGCAGCCACTTCTTTTGATTAGCTTTATATTAATGTTCTTCCATTGTATGAGGGCGTCCAGATGGCAGTCTCTGGTGTCAAGACAGAGTCTCATTAGGTGAAAGTTCTCAAATCTTCATTATTGATTCAATCCCATTTAAGAGTAGAGTCTCATGTGGTAACAATTCATTTGATTTCTGAAGGCTCAATCCTGGAGAAGAATGGTCAAACAGTTATTATCCTGATTTTAAGATAATTTCGGACGTTCTTTAGTACAAATGCTGACACCCACCTCAAGATGAGACTTAGGAAAGACTTCAAGTGCCGCGCATGAACTTGAATCTATGTGATGTGGGTGGTATAATCTTTAATAAAGTTTCAGTTCCTCTTCTCATGATAACAGTCGTAGGTCCCATTCAAATAGCCTATAACTTCTCAGGTGACCTTTGCGCATATGGTAGAATATTACTTTTTTGTCCTATCTTGAATATGGGAAACTTGGTCTCTGGTCACTCTCACTAGTACTCTCCTTTAGTGACTTCATAGTATTGCTGCTGACATTCAGCTGAATTTTGTATAGCTCTTCCACTAACTTTTTTAGTATCTTCTGGGTGGTAGATTTTTCCTATCACATCCATCACTGGAGTTAACAAACTTGGAAAGGCGGCTTCTCTACCATATAGCACCTTGAATATGACATGCTAATAGTCCTGTAGTAGCTTAGCTGGATAGCAAATAAGGATGATGTCAACAATATGTCCTATTTGGATCCATGGTTGACTGCAATCTTCGTTAATATTAAAGAAAGTATTCCATTGACTCTTTCCATGCTTCCATTTGTAGATGATGTGTATGGCGTGATAAACTGTTGTTTGAATCCTATTAAGTCCATCAGATATCTCACAGCATCTGAAATAAAGTTAATTTCATTGTTGGATAGGAGTATCTGAGGGCATCCGTGACATGTAATGACCTGGTGATTAAAGGATCTTATATTAACTCTTGCAGTAAATGCCTTGTCTTCTATTGCTTCAGTACGCTTGATGAAGTGATCTGTTTCTGAAATTATATATTGAATCTACTTGATGTCTTTGTGGATGGTCCAAAAATGTCTATGAAACCGTTGTGAAAGGGCGCGCTTGGAGGTACAGGCTGAAACTTGTACTTCTTTGGGAGAGGCTTATATTAGGCACATTCAGTGCAGAGCTCCAGAGCCTGACTAAAATCATCCAATATGGCATCCCACTAATATCTCTCCTTGAGATGCTGATACGTTTTCTGTAGCTGTTCATGGCCTACTAGGCAGTTTCCTTTTATGGCTAGCACCATTTGTTTGTTCGCTTCATATAAGGTAGCATCCTCTCCTGTACTTGTTTATTTTGCTGTTCATTTCAGAATATTATTGCTCTGTAACAACTCTTTGGTAACTTCTTAACTGCATCGTCTTCTTTACATTACTACTCATGTTATCTTATAATCTTGTAGATCATGTTGCTCTCATGAGCTTGCAAAGGAGATAAAGGAAATTGTAACAAGTTATCCGCGTTCAGGTGCTTCTCTACTACCTGTTGCAGGATATTAGAATCGTACCCTTACATCTAAACGGCCCATCTTGCTAGTCTTCCTCATGGATCCTTCATGTTTTTCAATCATATCAGAGAGGCATAATCATAATTATCTTAAAGTGTACACTGTTAATGTAGAGTCATAATTGTTGTAATGCTCTAATCACTACTAAGCACTTAAATCTGAAACCATGTACTTGCGCTCTGATCTGGCGGATGTCTTAATGTAAAACTCTATCAGATGATCCACTTTTTCTTCTTCTTCTTTCAACTGTGCTAGAATGGTGCCCATATCCATGTCACCGCATCTGTAAAAATGTAAAAGGTCTTTACAAAAACTTGGTATATCAGTTTGGAATTCCATTAGCTTCTTCTTGATCTGGTTGAGGGCATCCGCTTGTTCTTTTTTTATTAATATGAGGATGGCCGACCAGGGGACAGACACATCCAATATGTAGGAGCAGGGAAAGCGGAAAACAGAAATAGGAAGAGAGCGCAAAACAAAGGAACTCAAAAGATACGACTTGGCACACTTTGGTGTGGCTGGGGGGGCCACGGGTGGTGGGTGACTAGACCTTGAGTGGCATGGCAACTCATGGGCTAGTAGGGTGTACCGCCTATGAAGCTGTGAGGTTTTCAATGTCATAACGAAGGAACCAGATTGGAATCCAGGTGCCCATCCATTTCTTCCATTTGTGTTGGAGTGAGCCAAACAGCCAGGCTTGAAAATGGTCAGCCAAATGGCTGTGGAACCTGATGATGGCTTGGTTAAAATTGTGGAAGATCCCGTTGAAGGCGTCAAGGGTAATTGTGTGAATGGACCATATTGCAATGCACACAATTAGAGCCCTCAGTGTCTGGGGGATAGGTGAGGCCATGTTGAGTGCCATGATATTGCGGGATAGTCGGAATTTGGTTGTAGGTGATTGTTGAAACAAGTGCATCACGTTAGCCCAGATATGCGCAGATGGCGGGCACTCTTCCAGGCGGTGTGCTAGTGTGTTTGGTCCGCCACAGATGGCGCATGTCTTAAACATTGAGAAAGTACAGTCAGCTGTTCTATATGTACGGCGCATGTATCGCTACATTGTGGAGCACACTTGTGGGGATAGGAGGGGGCAGGTGACGAGGTTCCACACCTGTTTTTGGGTGTGCAAGTCATTTGGGACGTCTTGGTGGTCTAGGTAGTCAATCCTGGACAGAGGGAAGGGTGGTAATGGGGCAGGTACGTTAGACACCGTTTGTCCTCTGTGGAGTTGCACATATCCAGTTTGAGGGTGAATGTCTTCGGATTGCTGTGCATAGGAGAAGCTCCAATCCCCTTGTCTTAGGTTGTATAGGATGCATTTGAAATACCAATTGGTGTTGTGCGGTCCAGTGGCGTTTGGGTGTGTTACAAGGTACTTCATCAGGGTCGCCGGGTTGGAGGGGGACCTCAGACGTAGTGCCTTTTCAAAATTGGTTTGGGCTACCTTGGCCCCGTGGGGGGATGGTGGGTTGGGTGACGTCGTGGAGGCTATCTATGAGCCTAGGATTTGCGTTGCTCTTTCCATGAAGTTGAGCAGCCCCATCCCGCCTCTCTTCCATGGGCCGTACATGGTCTCCAGCCTGACAGGTGCACAGTATCCAGACCATAGCCAGTTATGCAGGAGCTTGTATACTGCGTTGGTAAAATTGGCGGAGAAGGGGATTGCGTGGGCAGCAAACCATAACTTTGATAGGATCAGGGAGTTGGCCAACACAACTCTTCCGATTAGGCTGGCTTTACTCCTCCGCATACATGTCATTCTTTTAGTGATGTTGTCCAGTATGTTGGTTTCTATGGTGTCAAGTGCATATCCACCGGCTTTGAGCCATATGCCCAGATAACAGACTGGGTTGGTGGCAGGGTGGTGTGCAAAGGGTAAACACAGTGGTTTTACTGGCTTGGATCGTTGTTGTGTGATTGGATGTGTGGTTGGTTGGTTTGTGTGGTGGTGGGAGGGTGGGGCCCAGTTTGAACTGATTTTGCCCATAACAATTACCTCTGTTTTCTGTTTGTTCAGCATGGCGTTACTCACTGACTCATACTGGTGAATGATGCGCTCAATCGCCCTGGCATCCCTATTGCCTGAGACTTCAACAACGCAGTCGTCAGCAAAGGCAAGCATTTTGGTTGGTGGTTGTCCCTCCAGCCTGATTCCAGTAACCTTTAAGTTTGCAATGCGGAGGAGGGGGTCAAGGGTAAAATTGTATAGTAGGGGGCTAAGCGGGTCACCTTGTTTAAGGCCCCTTTGGGGGGTGATGGTGTCGGTTAGGAAACCTGGGCCTCTGATTGCAAACCTGGCTGAGCGCGTTAGGAGGAGCGCCCAGTTTTTAAAGCAGGGTGGTAGGTTGAAAGCCTTCAGACATTGTTCTAGGTATCCCCAGTGTACTCAGTCATATGCTTTCTTTTGGTTCAGGAAAGCAAGGGCGCCTGTGGGGTTAGCTTGACAGATGTTAGAAATTGTGTGGATATTATCCCAAATTGAGCGATTTGGGATGAATCCAAATTGATGGGGGAGAGGGTTGTCTGAGCAATGCAACCCAGACGTTTGGCTAAAATTTTAGTTAGTATTTTAGTGTCGGTATTGGTGAGAGCAATTGGGCGCCAGTTGTTTAGATCTGCCTGGTCTCATTTTTTGAAAAGTGTGACCACATATGCGTCTTGGCCACCAGGTAGAAGGGATGTGTCTTCCAGGCGCTTATTCATAGTTGCCAGTAGTATTGGTGCGATATGTTTAAAATATTTTTTGAAAAATTCATATGGGAGGCCATCAGGCCTAGGGCACTTATTGCATGGGGTTGATCTTATTATCTCACATAGTTCATCTTTAGTTATGGGTGCTGCAAGGTCTGGTTGGCCAGCTATAGTGTCAATATTAGCGGATGATAGAAATTTTTCAATTTTGTTAGGTGATGCGAAATCCGCCGTGTACAGGTCAGTGTAAAATCAGTGTAATTTAGCTGATATTTCTGATGGTGTAGATGCCATTGTGTCATCTGCTCGGCAGACCTGTGTGCAGGTCGCTGACATTAAAATTGATTAAAATGGTGGAAAAATTTAACCGTGTGAGTTTCTCTGGATAAAATGTATTTTGATTTATAGCATACTTCGGTGTAATGCTGGTGTTTCCTAAAGAGGTAGTTTACCTGTGTCAATAGCTGGAACCAAAGGTGGCCCCATTGGGGGGTGTATCCCTCGCGAGGGGTGTTGTTTTCTAAGTGTTGAAGCTGTCTGATACCCTTGTTGATTGTTGTGAACATTGCATCTGTTTTTCTGGAGTTTAGGTGGCAGGCTTTCTTGGTTGCACGAGCCTTGAATATTTCCCACTCAGTGATAGGATTCCCATTGGGTGTTTGTCTTTCTTGCTGTGTTGTTAGCACCATCTCAATCCAAAGTTTAAGCTCCAGAAAGTGGATGGTGCTCGGGTGAACTCTGTGCCAGGTTGGTGGTTTTTCATATTTTTCCAAGGATGATAGCACTATCAAGACCATTCAATGGTTGGAGAAAGGGATAATTGTTGTTGTAAAATTCAATACTCTGTGCCAGAAGTATATAGGGGTGAGCATCAGGTCAATCTGGGTCATTGAGACCAGCTGGTTATTGTTGTGGTGGGGCCTCATCATGTTGGCCAGGGTGGGGGCTTGTTTGGGAATGGTGTCACATAGGCCCAACATTGCCTTTAGTATGTGTAGTTCTGTGTGGCCGCGGGGTATAGCCCTAGACTTGGGCCAGCGGTCAGTATTGGTGTTAAGCCAGCAGTTGAAATCTCCCGTGAAAAACATTGCCTCAGAGAAATGGATTGAGAGGATATTGGAAAAAAAATTTGGCGGTCATTCAGATCATTTGGGGCATACACACACGCCATGGAAAAATTTTCTCCATTCCACTCGAGGTTCACTAGGAGCAGCCGTCCTTCTAGGTGGGAGGATGTGCTTTGGATTTTGACTGGAGGATTACAGTTTGTTGAATTACCATCCCACAATGGTATGTCCAAAAGGATTTGGCCAGAAGGAGCATGGTTGACCATGACTCCTCCTCCCCCAGTGGACAGTGGGGTTCTTGGATGGCCAAGATGTCCACGGGGATATTGTGCAGGAAAGCCATTTTTTTGGCCTGGGACGTGGAGGCCTTGGCTCCTGCGATGTTGAGCGACCCTATGTTGATTGTGGTAGTCTGCACATCAGGAATTCTGGGGTGACCCACTGAGGTCACCCAGTTCCTTATTGCGGGTCATACTGTGAGTATGGGGTTGACTAGCCAGATTTGTTCCAGTGTGTTGATTGGCGGCCTTGGTGCTGGCATTGTTCAGTTTCTTCTGGCTTGGATTACTCCGTGGATTTTGGGTCTGGCGTGGGTTGTCTTTTACCCCATTAGAAAAAAATTTTTTGCCACTTGCCTGTGGGTTTGATGGGCAGAAACTAGGAGTTGGGGTGGTTGGGTCTTGTGCATAGGTGTTGTCACATTGTGATTGGCTGAAGTGGTCTTCCATATCATCGCCTATCACATGTGATTGGTTGGGAGGATCCCCAGTGGTGCAATGTGGATCTGCTCCCACTTGGTTGGAGGTGTTTGATTGGTTGTGTCCAAAAAATTCATCATTTTGGTTGTGTTGGGTTTTATGTGGGGGATCTGATTGGTTATTCCGCTGTGCTGCCATGGCATCTGCCTGAATTTTTTCCGTGGAAATTGTGGTGTGAGTTTGGGTCTTGGCGGAACTCGCAGCCTGCTTGCAGGCAGTCTATGCATGACGGTGGTCCTTGCACAAGATGGGCTCGACCAAAACAATATTGGCTCTTTCGCCCCAATAGAAGGCAAAAGTGGATTCCTTAGTTTTACCAAAAGTTGGGCTTATTTTCATCCATATTGTCCTCACAAAATTCCGGTGCTTCAATCCTGCACTTGATGGGGCATTCATGGTCTTTGTGGCCTATTGCTGAGCAGAATTCGCAGATAGGTGGGGTGTGTTCTGGTGTGATATGGAAGGGGCGAGATACGCTGCCATTGGGGAGGTTGATGGTCGCCATGCAGGGAATGAGGGTGATGTCCTCTGCCACGTCCTGATCCAGTTCAATAATGGCTATTGCCTTTCCTGTGCACAGGTGGGGCAAGAGGGGGAATTTTTTGAATTAAAACTGTTTGATTACTCCATAACCTTCAAGGCCCCTGCGGAGTTCATCCATGAGGATATTATGGTGCACGGTGCTCGGGAGTCAGTCAAATACAATGAATAGGTCATTTGCCTCATTCCATCACATGCGCACCATGCGGATGGTGCAGTCTTCATTGTTGATTTTTATAGAGAATTTAATTTTCGCTGCTTCCGCCGCTTCTTCCACGGATATGAACCTGACGTCCACCCATCCTCTGTGTAGATTTTTGTAATTTACTGAGACAGTGTTTGGGAAAGTTGCAGAGAAGGTCTCCCCCATTTTTTCGCATGATTAAGGGAAGTATCGCTGACCATAATTCTAAGGCCGTGATCAAGGGAGGACAAGGGTTGGGAGTGTTCTATTTTAGTATATGCGCCCATTTTTTGCAGGAATTGCAAAACTCTAGGCGCGGTGCTGTACTCACCCTTTTTGGTGGGAGAGTATGTCAGCATTCTGCTAGGGTGTTTTTCCCCGGCGGGTTGGGAGGGCTTTGGGCCTTTCATGCTGGCCACTTTTGCCCAACTGGTATTGTTGCGGACAAATTTGCTCATATTCCAGGTTGATTGTCAATCTCAGAGAAATTGTGTAGAATCGTGTTAATAAAGTGATGATAATGGGAAAGAAAAGCTCTACTCATCCGCTTGTTCTTGATCCAACTGAATAAATTCATATAATAAGTAGTTCCATGATGGCTCAGTGATGTACAAAAAGCTTGGCACAAATTGGTTGTTGTAACCCATCATTCCCTAGTACACTTATAATTCTCCCGTGCACTTGGTGAATGGTTGGGTTTGGCCCATTTATAACATTTTGACTCAGATTTAAATTTTAGAATCACAAATCAGAAAGCTTTGTGGAAATTTGGTTGAGAGTTAGGCTTGGCGCTGGGCTGTTTCCTCCCAAGCCATATTTAGGCTTGAAAGAGCCATAAGAATGACACGTGGAGGGGTTCCCCAAATGGTGACCTTAAAAAGGTTGGGTCTGCGCTTTCTGAACATCAGTTCATACTTTCCTTCCTCTATGGGGCCACTATAGCCTCTCTACCTTGTCTTATCTTGTGGTTTTGTGATGCAACAAGTTTTTGTCACATAACAAAAACCCAAGCTCTTAGTCTTTGCTTCCCCAATTGCTCTATCCTATCCTTGTTGTTATTACGGCATCTTGCCATTCTGGTGATATACCTCATTTTTACAAATTTTATACTAATTAAATAAAGGTTTTTTATAATTGGCAACTTTGCTTACATGCTGTCCTTTTTCTGTGTATGAGCTTCATTAATTCTATAGATAATTTAGTAAGTTGCGTTAATCTCTAAATCTTTTTATAAAAGTCCAGTAAGTGCTGTACAATATTTTGACTTCAATGATTGGCGTTGAATGTATGGCTAAATGGCATTCTGAAACTTATATGTTTCCATTTATAACATATATCCAAACTCATTGTGCCACTGGCGCGCAATCAGATCCTTATTTTGGCTGAACTCAGCGGTTGCTTTGGGTCCCTGTTATCAGTGACCAGTACTGGATGGAGCCAATGACTGATGGCCAACCCTGGATCTAAGGAAATGGTTAGTGAAAAGTTTCAGCGGGGTCTCCCCCTCACCTGGGATCTGATGGCACTGGGGGGACCTGGCCCAGCGGAGCTCCCTCACCCCTGGACAGTCCACCCTGCATAAGGGCAGTTGTCCAGTCACGCTGAACTGTGAACCCTCTCATGTTCCTGTTGAGGAAAGCACCTTCCCAAAACAGGATGGTTTAGTGCATGAGACAAGCACACTACTGCATAGGGTATAGTTTTTTTGAAAAAATCCTTTGATTTGATTTTCTTGATTAGCCCACTTTTTGTCAAATCTTAGTTTTAAAAATCAAGTAAAAACAGCTCCACTTATTGTCGCCCTATTCGAGTTACCTATATATCAATACATTCATTGCCTGATGCCCTCACATGGGGTAGTGGTGCGCCATCTCCTAATGTTTTTGGCCATTGCTGAAATGTTCTTGGGCTGGCTCAGCTAGCCCATAAATTCTTCAGGACGCTATGTCCCACCTAAGGACTTAGCCTTACATCTCACTTAAACCCAGGCGGTGCCACGTTGCCTCCTTATGCTCCCCCAGATCAACATGAAGTTTGGCATTTGGGTTGAATATGGTAAGTTGGTCCCCTATTCATATAAAGCCATTATCAAATTAGCTAGGATGTTATGCAGCCTGCAGGCTTAATCGACTTCTGCCCCTTCAAATAGTATTTTAATCTCATCTTCTCAAATGAAGCTGATGCTGCAGCAGCAGCTACCATCTCCATGGTATTCCAAGGCACCTCCCTCCAAACTACTCATACCAAGTTGCCCTCTGATACCACTCATGTGGTTCAGTTTGCAGGCCTCCCTACCCACCTATCACTCAAATTTTTATTGATGAAATTATCGCTGGATTATCAGAATATAGTTCTGATCCCATAATACAATTTGTGGTTCCCAATGAAGCCACCCGCCTTGCAGGCCCCCATGCCTTTGCGACTATTCATCCAGTATCAACAGAAATAGCCCTCTCAATCCCCCTTGCGCCATTATTCCCTCTTCTCTGGGCCATCCTTTTTGGGTTTAAGTGAATGGAGGGCGTACCATCTGCCCTAACTGTTTCAAACTGGATTATTTGAAATGGCGCTGCCCCTCCATCTCACAAGCTGTGGCACCCACACCCAACTCTTAACACTATTGATCCCATAGCTGATCCAATTACATTTTTAAGGGGCACTTATTTTCCCCCCACCCCCAAAGTGGTAGCCACAGCAGCCACTGAATCAACCAACCAAAATTACCTCAACGAACCTATTCTCCTGAACCCACCAATCAGAAGTCATAATGGACTAAAGTTTTAAACCATCATCCTAGCCACACGCCACAGATAACCCATATGCAAATAACTCAATAAAATTTAACCAAAAACCATGGGATTATTTGGTTGAGGTTGATGAATCAGGCGAGCTTATCCCTGAATCCGAATGAACTGGGCCCTCTCCATTCAAAATGTACCTCAATACTGAATATTAGGCCCAATTTCCAACGCGCCATTATGTACCTCACCCTGATGCCACCCCATTCAAAAGTGACCACCAACTAGCTGAAGAGGCAGTTGCATCTCCTAAATGTCACCCAACCCATAAAGTCGTTGCAAAATCAGTTGCAGTAATGGCTATGGGCCTGCCACCTCATATCCTACCTAGTACCACGCTTTAAAACATAAAAAAGAACATCTCTGCTACTATCAGGTGGCGAATTCAGAAGTTCAAAAAGTTGCGGCGGTTGAAAAGTTTGGCTCAAAGACCTGAATTACCTGCAACAACTTTGCAAGCATCGCCACCCTACCTAAAGTACGCCTTGAGGCTGAAAAAGTACTTACAACCTACATTTTCACCCCCTCATTGCACACATTGAGTTGCAAGCACCTCTTTGTTATCTCAACCCCATTTCCATGATGCGCTCATGCCAGTGCTATCAGCTTTGTACCGTTACATGTGCCCAACAGATGAGGAAGAAGAGCCCCTGATCCCCCTTCACCACCACCATGGATGTATAGCAGTTTCTGCTTCTGACTTGGTTGGTATGTTTTTCTTTGATTTCATGTTGGCTTTAGTGAATCCATCTGTCTCGTTTCAACTTTATTTTATTTTATTTTATTTTGAAGTTTTAGCTCATTTGAGCATCGTCCATCCACTGGTTGGTGTAAATCAATTAACCAAAAGGAACTCCTTTGATCGTACTCAATCACTTGGCCTCTGTCACTTGACAAGGTCAAATCTGATGAATATTGTACAGAGAGCTATACTATAATCAATTCCCATAGTTCCTGTAAAGTCAATCTCTATTCCAGGAACACTTACTACTACTATATATTAAAAGATCTAGGGATTAAGAAGTTATTTATAAATAAAAATTTAGTATTATTTAAAGCACCAGGGGAGAATCAAGATGGGGATGAGAGATAGGCGCAAACCACATGTGAGGGATGAATTAGATTCAGTAATTTAATAGGGGATGGCATAGTCCAGGTTCAGAGTCGGAGTAGAACAAGATTCCTCATTGACAGATGGACTGGGATCCATAATGTAGCACAGTTTAAGTGGTTCCATTATCTGCCATTAGATAGCCAATAGAGAGTAAGATATAATATGTAGCATAAGATTGTTGATGAGGTGACTAGAGGAGTTAAAAATTGAATACAACCTTGGATTTATATTCAAGAAGATATCAAGTTGCTTGGGCATCCTTCCATAGTTCATCATCCAGTGGAGCACTAATGAGGCTATTTATCCAGAAATTGTTGGTTCATAACTTGGCATTATTATGGGAGATCGCTCAGTGCTGTGAAATATAAGGTTATAAGTGATTTCAGACTTTAGGCCTGATAATCCATTGCTCAGTAAATTATAGTAATTATTTTGGTCCATAATCCCAATTGACCTTGAATAATAAGTGTACACTGATGTAGATAGTAGTAATTAATAAGTCAACATTTATTATAGTAATAAATAAATTGTAACTCTAAAGTTGAGACTTCATTACTCTAGAGTAAATCACAACAGAAGGGAAGATCATCGCCACTGGAAGCTTGAGAAGGGAGAACATCCCAGACATGTGCTGGCGTGCTTCCCTGCATTGGGTAGGCTGATTTTAGCGGCCCAGTTATGACTGACGCTTGTTGCATTATTCTTACCATGAGGTCCCAGAACATATTCTGGGTAAGTTTTTCAGGAACTTAAGGTTTCTCACCCCAGAAAGCCCATGTGGTGGCTGCCTCCTACTTTGGGGCATCCTCTTCTGGGAGAGCTCCGTTCAGCAGGGGGTGATGTAATGGTCAGGCTCAACGCAATATTTATATTTTGACTCAGGTTCAGATTTACAAATCCCAAGTTTAAAATATTTTAAAAAAATGGTTAGAACTAGCTTGGCACTAAGATGAGCCCTTCCCATGCCATATTTTAAGCATGGAGGAGCCTAAAGAATGGAACTTGTAGGGGCTCCCTAAAGGGCAACATTAAAAGTCAATCCTGCACTTTATTAACCTTAGTTCAGATTTCTCTTACTCTCTGGGGGCCACTTTGGCCTCTCCACCTTGCCTTAACTTGCGGTTTTTCGCAAAGCAACAAGTTTTTGTCTCATAGTAAAACCCCACGCTATTGGGGCTTGGCTTCCCTCAATTTTTTCCGCCTTTTTCTTGTTGCGTTCGAGGTGCCATGACATTCTAATAATGATACCTCGCTCACCACTTAATTTTTAATAAAAAAATAAAGGTTAAATTATGGTTTTCAACCTTGCTTTCCTGTTATTCTTTTTCCAAGTTTAAGCTTTTCTAATTATGAGGTTAATTATTTAGATGCATTAAGCTCCAGCGTTTACCTCAAAATCAGATATATGTTGGATAAAATTTTGGAAGCATCAAATGGCACCATATGTAAGGTTTATTGATGTTTAAAACTTTGGATGTTTCCATTCATGACACTTGAGGGAACTCACATTGGCGATAGCCTTAGCTTTTCTTGCTTGGGTTTAATTTTTCTTTAATTCACTTCATGGCTGAGTAAATCCAACTGGCTCTTCAGAAATGGGCACTTTCTTCTTTTGATCTTATTTTTATTTGCTCTTAACTATGTAAAAACCTCCTTCAGTGTTCCAGATGATCCTTGAATGTCTTTCTGAACATTTTGATATTGTCCAAGTAAATAAGCATACTAAACCTCTTTAGCTCCAAAAAACTGACCCATTACTCTTTGGAAAGTAGTCAAAACATTACATAAGTCCTGTGGCATATGTGTTGGTTAAAACAGGCCTTGACTGGTGATAAGCTGTCATGAATATAGCAGAAGAAGTTTAGATCAGCCTGCCAGTCAGGATGCAAGCACCCAAAAAGCAAGACAGAATTCCAAAGGCATTGCAACCAAACAACTTGATATGGAGCCAGGCATTGGGAAATGACGAATTGTTGGTGCAGTACAACAGTGAGTATGATCCCGATGATGAACCACACTGAGCCAACTCCTGACCCAGGGGCCTTGCTGCAGGGGGTGGGATCACAGAGATAGTTTTGATGAGTTCCATGGCATATGGGGTCATTTAAACTGGGGTGACAAGGAGATGGATTCTCTCTTGCAATTGGTGGATGTAAGCCCACAAGATTCTTGTGTACTGGTACCGGAAGTTCACAATAATGGGGTTGTAGAGCCAAAATTATAGGACTTGCTGAATCCAATTGACGGTGGAGGGGGCCATAGTGACCAAGAGTACTGGTAGAGCCCATCCGGTATATGGACTGACAGGCCACCAGGGAAACGCCATCAGGGATGCGGTTAGAAGGAATAATACAATAAAAAATTGCTTGGTTTTTTGGCAAAAAATAATTGAAGGAAAAGGAAGAAAATTGACCAACAATCTTTTGGTTCTATGCAACTGATTAAATAGTGGTCAATTGGGGTAGTGACAAGCTGGGATTGGGACCCTCAATTTTGACCTAACCAGCAAATTATTTGGGAATGGGCAGGTTTGTTCCTTGAGAACCAACATCAAAAAATTTGGCAGCGGGCTGAGTCACTGTCAGTTCAACCTCAAACGTCTGAAATGAGGCTTGGCTATGTTTCTGACAGTTGGCACAATGGCATTTGGCCCAACGAGTGATGGGAATCCCCAAGGCCACCCCACATAGGGACAGGTCCATTTGGTTAGGAACAGGTTTGGGACGCCCAACCTACCCGCGCTCAGTTGTTGGGCCATTCGTTCAGTCAGTGGCATCACATTGGCCACAACGCCCAAATTACTAACAGGGGACTTCAAACCCTCGTTGATGGCGTCCAATGCTATAGCCTGCCCATCAAGGATGATCCCCAATGACTTTGGTAGGGAGGGGGTTTGTTCAATTGACCCTATTAATTGAATTGGAACTGTCAGGCGTTCCAGCTTATAACTCAGTCTTCATGCTTTTTCAGCCATTTGAGATCCAAGCATCAGCCAGATTACCACTTGAATAAAATTCAGTTGATCTCAATTCCACAATCTCAGTGCAAATATCGCAGATTCCCTTAACAGTTCTGCCAAGGTAAGTGTGGGTAATGGGGGTGGGATTTGAAGCGGAAGAGCTGTTACTCAGCGCTTGTCTACTACATGAGCGAGATCGCCCTGAGTAACAAGGGGTACCACCATCCTCTTTGGTGTCTTCTTACTTGGGAATGGGAAAATGGCCCTATCAACAGTTAGATAGCATTCCCTGGGACTTACAAAAGCGCACACTTTTCATGGTCTTCTGGTGACAGTTCCATCTGCCAATATCCACTTTCCAAGTCCCTGGCCAAGAAGTAATGCAAACCTCTAAGTTAATAAGGCATCATCAATGTGTGGTAGGTAATATTAATCTTTCTTTGTCAGATCATTCAAAGTTTGCTAGTCCATTACTTTGCGGTAGCTCCCATCCTTCTTTCTCATTGGTAGTAGGGGCGACGCCCAGGGACTCTTGGAGGGGCGTACCAAGACTGTAACCATAAGCTGCTGTAGTTCTTTAAAATGACTTTTTTTACATTTGGAACAACTGTATGGCTTTAATCGAAACAAATGGAGATGCCAGTGTCAATCCTGTGATTTCTCACCTTGCACAAGCCATAATCATTAGATCCGCTGCCATAAATATCAAAATATTGGTCCAAAAATTCATTAAGTTCACGTTCTTCCAGAGTATTTGGCTCTTGAAGTCCAATCTGCAACTCTGGAAAGGTCACAAACTGATCTAACATCGGCATTACATTACATCTTTGCTTTAGCAATGAATCAATCCTTTTTAATCTTGACAGAGTGCTTGACTATGTTTCCAAGAAGAACTTTGCTTTAACCTTGGTTGGTGGAATTGTAGAATCCAGGCAACACTCTAAGATCTTAATCTCTGACTTCTTTGGGACAGTAAATCTTGAGCATTATCTGTTCAGGTACAACAATACTGATGTTGGTCAGCATGACTTTCTTTTCACCTGGTAATAGATCAATCTCTTTGCTGGAATACAAGGTCAACCCAGACTCTGCTTCTATGGTCTATTTTAGCTGCTTTGTTCCCTTTGTTTTCAGGGTATAGCTGACAGGTAAGTGGAATACTCAGCTTTAACTATGCATACTTGTAACAAACGAGTTTGCACCAATATTCCACAAGGTAATCAGGAAGTAAGAGCCACATAACTGACCCTACTAGAGACCAGCCCGCCAGAGCCAATTCCTGAACCCATCTACCAAGTTTTGCCATTGCCGCATGCCCTCAGATCCCTGTCCATACGCTGTAGGAGGGTACCATGTTGCACACCAATGCCACACCATGCCCACTATTGGAGCTCAAGTCTTCTAATCCAATTATTCTATTTAAAATAGAATATTCTTTTCAACTTGCAACCTAGTCTTTATTTGATTTTTAGGTTTATCATAGAAGACTTAACTGGCTATTTAAGCCAGCCTATCCTCAAATATATAGTGCTTTTGCGAATATAATATAAGCTTTTTCTCTATGCCAAACTCTCCTGAACTGTCCAGCACATCTTGGGCAAAGATTTCATTCCCCATGGAATCAGCATCCAAAACGTTCATAAATCTGACGTCATATTGAATCAATTACATTTCAGCTTCAGACTAACGAATTTCCCTTGCTCCAATTCCTCTTTATTCATGTTTCTTCGTATAAGTTTAATCTGGATCTAGTACTAACTGATCCATAGCAATGTATAGATCAGGTGGTACCTGATCCATTACAATACTCACTTCTTCCTTTCCTTTTTCTCTTTGTCTTTGAACACAAGTAGCAACTGGTAGTTGATTTACTTATTAGGCTCTGGTTAAAGCTGATAATTCTTCCAAACTCAACTTGGAACTTCATTCCTATAAGGAAGTTGCAATAGTCATAATCAAGCACCTCAGCTGAAGCAGACAAGACAATGTGGTAAAATTACAAGGGTAACGCAGAATAAGCTCTCAATGCTTTGGTTGACTCAGGAACAGCAGTTCTGAGCTTGTCCTGATTATTGATGTCCAAGGCAAAATTCAATAAATCCATGAGCTTAAAATACATAATGTTAACTGGAGCGCCAGTGTCCAGTACTGCTAAACTTAAACTTTATATATGGTGACTTCCACTTTTGTAATGCTATTTCCACTAGTCATGCCCATGGTAAGAATGGCACTTACTGTTTGACTGAAACACCTTAGCTTCTCAGGAAGGCAGTACTCCTTGCAAGATTCAGGTGATTGCAATCTTCAATTGAGATTTTCTTAAACGGGTTATCCATGAGGATCTATCCATCTGTAAAACTGTCAATAATTTGAGTAGGCTTAGAAGCTTGAGCCAAGTAAGACTGCTCAGTAGGTTCAAACTTCGCTTGTTTAGGTCTGAGGCAGGCATGTATGACCACTTCACTTGGAGCTCTTATGACTTAGTATCCTGCTGCAACCCATGAACCAGGCGCACTGTCATCAATTCCATTATGTAGTGTATGGCCCAAATAACTGATCCTACAACTTCATCTTTAGGGTTGTCTTTCTTTATTCCTTTATCTTAGGGAAGCTTATCCATAAGTGTCCTTCTTGCTGGCAATTGTTACATTTAACCTTGACAGAATTCAATTCATTCCATTCTACTGGGCGGTAATCCTTCTCCTTAGGCTTATCATGACAACTTGAGCAACATAAACAGCCTTTCTATCAGTGAAGCTATGCTGATGGTTCTTATGGTTCTGATGCTTGACTCCATCTTATATGCAGCTTAAACATCAATTAAGGCTGCCTAATTGAGATTTAGAGATACATCATGTTTTACAGCCAAGATCATGTGCATCAGGAGCTGTAAATGTGATTCCAGCGAACTAAGCAAGACAATTATTGTGGTGACTTTATTTAAGGCCTCAGTCATCCAAAGCTGTTGTGCCCTATTATAAAACCAGTTTGAATAGTTTACAATTGAATTAGACTTACTCATTATCATAGTGAGGAATACTTGCTTCATATTTTTGAACGTCCTATGAGCTTCTGAACTCAGCAATAAGAGTATTTAACTTCAGCTCAAGCGTGATGGGGGAAAAGTGTAGCTTTAAATACCACTTGTGCTTCTTGGCTCAAACATCCCTGTAC
The DNA here is from genome assembly GCA_022478985.1 of Massospora cicadina. NCBI lineage: Eukaryota > Fungi > Entomophthoromycota > Entomophthoromycetes > Entomophthorales > Entomophthoraceae > Massospora > Massospora cicadina. The sequence goes on from JAKSZP010010584.1 coordinate 20,896, forward strand.
ATGGAGAGCTTTCTGTTTGTCACTGTCTTCGTCCATGCTGTTTTCATAAAACTGGAAAAATCTGGTATTAATTCCTTTGCAAAGATTGAACTTAGGCTTGAATTACGGCAGAATTTGAGATCTTCAATTTAAATCTGACGCGTTGTTATACCACCATTGCTGGTGTATTGGTACTAGTGATTGCGTCCTCCAAAGTACATAATGGTCTGAGCGGTGGTAGATGACACATTTGAATGGTGTTCAAACCTTTCCTTAAGAAATCTAACTGATCATCGTGGCTTTTTCACCTTAATAAAAATCAAATTTAGGCTCTGTAAAGTTTTGTTGTTATAACTATCCAAGAAAAGTAACATCTCTCACTTGGGTCATATTAAGCTCACTGCATCTTTCCTGTGCTGGTGATGAACTGATATTAACTCAATAGTTATGGTAGCTATATGCATCTTCATTTCATTGATCATTCTGTCATACTCTCCAGAGTCAAGTATTCTGAAATTTCTTCTCTGTGGTATACTTCCATGGTATTGCCATAGAACTTTTAGCAGTCACTTAATAGTGCCCCCTGTAGTGTGCACCAGTTGTTGGCAAAGTGGCCCACTCACTCAGGGGGTGGTGTAAAAGGGATTGAGCCACTGACAGTAAATTATTTCTATGCTCACAGGGAGCATCATCAGGCGAAATGGAAGGTCTAGCTCTTGCATACATAGTACTTTTTCTCATGATTTTAATCATGTCCTGCCATGTTGAAGCCCTGTAAGTTAAAAATATGGGCTACTCCAGAGCATTCTGGAGCTCTCTTAAACTCTGCAGATAATGGAAAAGCAAAGTCCAAACTTTATAACAATATAACTATATTTGGTGTTATTAGCACCATTTAAAAATAACAATAGTAAAGGCAGATCCCAAAAAAGAAGTTTATTTTATTGATATGACCATAAAAAGTATATATAGTACTGGGAAATTGGGATGGTTAAATCAGGACTTTATTTATAACAATCCAAGTTTTTCTCATAAAGCAATTAGAAATCTGCTGGTTGGTTTCAGGATTAAAAGAGTCCAATTCTTTGATCCTCTGGGACTTTATGAGCTTTCTTCCTAAATCTTATATGGAGCTTTGGCCTGCTTGTAAGCATGTGGCTGCTGTTCCATATGCTTCTGGTGTTCTTGTGACCCTTGTGTCTATTGCGGCTGCTTGGGTACACTGGTGGTCTTAATTAAAGAGCTTGCAAAATTAATTTGCTCCCTGTTTTAGTAATATTGGCATTGCTCAGCTTTATAAATTGGGACCACTTTCTTTGGACAAGTTTCAGTAATCCTCCCATCATTGGTAGTTGAACCCAAGGGTATAAAAGGGATCCCTCTGTGGTGTCATCTGCAACAAATTGTTCATAGTTGTTTGGATTGATATATATACTTGAGTATCCTATGATATTATTGGTACTGGCTGGCAATATTTGCGGCAGTCTAGGGGTATATAAACGTCTAACTTATCAGCAATTTTAGGCTAGTTGGAGCCTATAAAAGGGGTCCAGATCATTGAAAAACATTTTGCTTCCTAGTCAAATTGGTTGGTACATGATCACCATTCTGACCAGCTAACCAATTAGTACCAATCTTAGTAATATCAAATTGAGGGTTTTAGGAAGGGTTTTTCCATAGGTCAAGAAATCAGCCACTATAATTGAGTATTTCTCAACAAGAGGATATGTTATCAGCTTATAGAAGTGGCTTTTATAATTATTAAGAAGATGAGCTAACTATACTTTTATCACTATATAGGTTAGTCAAGACATTACTTCTTTAGTGTGCCTTATGTATGCATACTAGGTCAGTTACTAAATTGTAGGTTTCAGTTCGACTTCACTATCATAAGTAATATAAAGGGATGCATTTTTATCATCTGAAGAACCTATGATCAGTCTCAAAGTTTATAAGTCTTTATTAGAGTTTTAGTAATAGGTTATATTATGGTTATAATTATATTACTGAAATCAGCAGCATTACTAACAGTCCTCGCCTAGAATTCTATAATACTTCAAAGTATTGCTCACAAACAAGTTTGATTATTCCAGAAGCATAATAATAGTGTTGATTAGAAAGTTATCTTTAGAAATATCAGTAAAAGATTTTTGGTAAAAATCATTTCAGCAAGTTCAGATTTTTAAATATCTGTCAATTGGTACTCAGTTGGAAAACTAAAAGTACCTGGAGCAACTTGATTAAAAGATGATGTTAAAAGGACTTGACATTGTTGCTATTTATTTAATTTAGCTTTAAACTTTTTATTGTTATCATTTTTGGAGATGAGCTTAAGCAGTTATACATCAGGATGGAGATTATGTATCCATAGTAGATATAATTAAAATACTTTCAGCAATTTCTAATGGTTCAAATATATTTTAATTTATGATAGAAAATATAATAACAACCTTATTATACTAGATTGATGCTTTTTACACATCTTGAGCAGCATGGTAAATATCTAACTCTTTTGTAAATACTTTTCAATCTAAGGGACTCTAAGGTCCCTGGATGTTTGTTAGGGCTTTTACTTAATCATAAATATGGTATTTCACTTTGTGCTTTCCAATGTGAAACATTAGATATGATCATCAACCACTTAATCTATTTGCCTTGCATATTTTTAGCAGTATCAGTTTTTTTATCAGCAATTATTGTCTTCATGATCAAAAATTTGTTACTTATTAAAAAGAAACATTTTAATACATGGTCAGAATTTACATATTACACAAGCTTTATTAAGGTCATCAACGCTGAAAAAATATGCCTGATCTTTTGTAGATTCCCCTGAATTTTAATAATCTGATCTTAAGAGTATTCTAATGGTATAGATGGTACAATGATATTTTAGGTGACGTAAACCGTCAGGCATGTTATCCAGCTTAACTGCAGTTTATAAAGTACATATATTCAGGTCCTTGCCCTTGTACCAGCATGGATATTTTTTCTGATTTTTCATTGAGGTGTTGGTATGATCAAAACCTCTAAATGATAATAATAGTATTGTAATTTGATATCACATATATTTATGTTGGATTATTGGTATAACCTATGTTTAATTTGTAAAGTCTATAATTTGTTGACGTGCCACAAGTAAGTTGTAATTTTAGTGGGTAAAAATTTGTCGATTTAGGTGGACTTGTTTTAATGATAATAAATTGATTGTAGCTTCTTAAGGGTTGATACTATCTGAGTATTAACAGTTGCAGCTCTTCATATCACTAATTTTAAGATTAGTAATGCATGCAACTTTGTATAAGTCAGTCTAAAAACCTGCTTGAACTTCAGAAACCTAGAGTCATTTTAAAAAAAATACGTACTTCAACTGAGTTTTAAACTGTCCTAGTATATAGGTGATTAATATTTTATATACTATAATCTAGATTTCCTTTATAGTATAATATATTGTTAAATCTTTGGGAGCCATTTACACTTTTTGGATAGTAGCTCACTTCAGCTCAGTTTGTTTAACTGCACAGGTTCTTTGGTTATACATTATTTATATTGTTGATATTAAATAATATAGGACAGTATTAAATATGAAGACTATTACTCTAGTTGAGCTTCTGATAGCCAATATGGTTATTAGGTCCATTGTAAAACTGGCGGTTGTCCTAATATCGAATGATATGAAATATTGATAGGGGCGTCTTCCCTATTTAGTATAACTTAACCTTAGATTAGGTTTAGAGGTTCTTCTCGTTACTTCTGTAGAGCTTAATATAGGATTAGGTTTATATAAGCTTCTTCCTTCTCATCACATAAAGTCCATGGAGAAAAAATAATATAAACAAAGAATCTTGTATCCTTCCAAATTTAGTCCAAGAGCAAACAGTCTAAATTACCAAAGTACTTTGAAATATTTATCTGTAGATATATCTTTATCTGGTTTAATTTAGAAAACCTCAAGGGAATTTATAAGGGAATTAAGCATTCAACTCTTTGGTTGGTACCCCAATTGGAAATGGCAGCCGTTGCCAATAATTACCCCAACAGGATCACATGAGATAATAAGCTTCCTTATTAGTTCTAATTGGATTTTCCTACCAACTCTCAATGTGACTCTTCTGAGTTGAAACAAAGAATGTATTCCAACGCCTTTGCTTAACTCTCATTGAGCTATCCATATTAGGTAACAACCTGCTTAGTTATTGGGATACTTACCTATAAACAGCAGGTTATGACCCCTAAAAGATAACTCACAAGTTGCTTTATCAAAGGCAGTATTACTTGCCTAGCAACTCATAAACCCCTTAGTCATTGGTGACTAAACCCAATTGACTCTTACAAGTTACTTAAGTTATCAATATAAAATTGATAACCTAATCATTTGTTTATTGTCAGGGATCATCCCCAATGAGGATTAAGCAATTTGGCATATCCACCTGATGGATCAAACATGGCAAAACACCTAATATTTATTCAGGACAATACCCTGAATAATAGTTATCATATAGAATTGATAACTCCTATATCCACTAGCAGGATGAATCCTCTAGTGGACAATCAGATATTTTATAATTGATTAAGCTGGGTAATGTGAGCATATAAAAATACTAACGTATGGCTATAAGAAAAGAGATTTATAATTCTCTATTGAAGCTGTGAGTTTATTCTATTGTTATTATCAATTAAATTATACTTTTTTCAGTATTTAATAGGTACAAAATAAATTTTTTAGAAGCTTTATATTAAACAGGTGCAGAAAGCCATTTAAATAGATTGTGTGGGATCCACCAATGGATGCCACAAATATTTTATCAACGTGAGAATCTTACTTTTTAATATAATTATAAACTAACGCTTTATTAAAGTTTTTATGCTTTTTATTGATTTAAGCGGGGCAAAAACAAAAAAGTCCTTTTCTCAATAATATTATTTCCTATTTAAGTTATAGTTCAAATTTTGAGACCATGGGTGTTTGAGGCAAAAGTATATAAAGCTAAGTCATCTAAATTAGGAAATATAGGCTTTTGACCTATCAGATTGAAGATATTTATTTTGAGTCAAAACCAACCCATGTGGTAATGATTTGATGAATTGTATCTAATCACCAGCGAGTAAAATCTTCTCACCTTGACGGTGGTCAAACTCATGTGGTAATGATTAGTTAATTTGCACCCTATCATTGTCAAATAAAATCTTCTCACCTCAGCAGTGGTCAGACTCACGTGGTAATGATTGGTTAATTTTCACCCTATCATCATTGAATAATATTCTCACCTTGAAGGTAATCAAACCCATGTGGTGATAAACACCCCAAATTCAACCGAGAAGTCAGAGTAATCCTATTATTAGTTATTACCTTTTTAAGCCATTTTTTGTTATAAGCCATATTTTTCTGATAGTTAGGATTCCACCGAGAATCCACCAAGGTCTTTTTGCTGTGGGTACTCATTTTGTTGATATCCACAATATTATTTGAAGATCAGGCAGGTGATGGGCCAATCAGGGTAGCAGATTTGGGAGCACTAATACCTCCAACATTATTTTTCTTAAGTTGAGAAGGAGAATATCTGACATTGCCCCCCTCAAGAATGTTAGAAGGGGTGTAGGATCATAGGAAACAGCTATGTACCCAGTTTATAGTAACTCCTGTGGCTAATGATTTGATGGAGTATTCATTGCCTCTTTTGTAGCTGATGGAGAAAGGTCCTGTAAGTCCCGAGGAACATCCGCTGGGCGTTAATTGGGCCAACCTTCTGTTCCTGAGCAAGAAAATAACAAAGAGGATGGCCATACCCCTGTTACCCAGGGCAATCTCGCTCGCATGGTAGATGAGTACTGGAAAATGGTCCTTCAGCTTCAGATCCCACTTTCAGTACTTGCACTCTCCTCAGCAGAACTGTCATGATGAATTATTAAAAATCTGCGCCAAGATCACTGAAATGGAATTAATTGCAACTAATTCGAGTGGCAATCAGCCATATACTCAGATTTCAAATGGTCAAAAAGATATGAAGGCCGAGCTATCAGTCAGAACACCCAACAGTTGCAAATTCTGTTTACATAATGATCAAAAATCTTCCCCCCTCCTATTCCCAAATAGTCCACCTCTTAGGTTGACCTGACCACAACTTGGCCTGCCACCAAACTTAGCGATGTCAGTCCCCAGAGAACTAACCCACCCATCCACAAATAGTTCACCGCTTAGGTCAAACTGACTGAAATTTGGCTCGTCGCTGAATTTTTCTAATGTCAGTCCCCAGTGAACTAACCCACCCATTCCTGAATAGTTCGCCACTTAGGTCGAACCTGCAGGACCTGATCCCAGCTTATTTTCCCCAAAAATTTATGACTATTTAATCAGGCGCATTGCCCTGAGAAAATTGTTGGTTGATTTTCTTCCCTTAAATTTCTCAATAAAAACACCCTCCCCCAAATTTCCATTTTTTATTGGTTGAGATTTAAGTTCCCTTCCAGTTTCATAACCTTCATACCAGCAGCAGTGCCTCTGGCATTCTGGTCCACCACTTGAATGCTCTGGCATTCAGGCTGGTAGGTCAGTCTATTTTCTACTTGCCGTCTGCCTGACATAATCAACCAACCATCAATCACTACCATTTCCACCTTTCTCAAATATATTGGTGCAGCAGTGGCCCCTTCTTTCCAGCTGAATCATGTTGAAAAAAAGATCATCCCTGCCCACACTTGCCCCACCCCACTCAAAAACTCCAAACCTATACCCCATAGTTGCCGCGGCTACCTTGCCATGTCAGTAGAGTCTGACATCTCAACTTGCAATGAGTTTGTCCTCCAAAGCCCAGTAGTTTCCCAGTTGTTGCCCTTCAAAGGTGCAATTCCTATGGAACTGATTATCATTGCAAATGGGGAAGAGGCTGAGGAAAAGTTATCCCAGCATTCCAGAAATTGTGACATTCCTTCCATAAGAACAGTTGGGGCAAGATGCGCGATTGCGTGAATTGTATGAACCTGGATGAAATATTCCACATCTCCTCCCCCCAAGCTTCCCCGTTTTCCCAAAAAAAAAAAAAAAAACCTACATCAGTAATGGCAATCAAGTCACCCAAGGCGCACAAGAAGGTGGCTCTCATAAAGTTTCCCAGTGATGAGGCTCTTCTCTTGGAAAAAGGAAAGGGTAATGTAAGTCCTGAGGAACATCCGCTGGGCGTTAATTGGGCCAACCTTCTGTTCCTGAGCAAGAAAATACCAAAGAGGATGGCCATACCCCCGTTACCCAGGGCGATCTCACTTGCATGGTAGACAAGCGCTGGAAAATGGTCCTTCAGCTTCAGATCCCACTTTTGGTACTTGTACTCTCCTTGGCAGAACTGTCATGATGAATTATTAAAAATCTGCACCAAGATCACTGAAATGGAATTAATTGCAACTAATTTGAGTGGCAATCAGCCGGATACTTGGATTTCAAATGGTCAAAAAGGTATGAAGGCCAAGCTATTGGTCAGAACAACTGACAGCTGCAAATTCTGTTTACACAATGATTAAAAACCTTCCCCCTCCTATTCCCAAATAGTTCACCTCTTAGGTTGACCTGACTGCAACCCGGCCTGCCACCAAACTTAGTGATGTCAGTCCCAAGGAAAGCTAACCCGCCTATTCCCAAATAGTTCACCTCTTAGGTTGACCTGACCGCAACCTGGCCTGATGCCAAACTTAGCGATGTCAGTCCCCAGAGAACTAACCCACCCATCTCCAAATAGTTCAACGCTTAGGTCAAACTGACTGAAATTTGACTCATTGCTGACTTTTGCAGATATTGGTCCCCAGTAAACTAACCCGCCCATCTCCAAATAGTTCACCGCTTAGGTCAAACTGACTGAAATTTGGCTCATCGCTGAATTTTGCTAATGTCAGTCCCCAGTGAACTAACCCACCCATTCCTGAATAGTTCACCACTTAGGTCAAACCTGCAGGACCTGATCCTGGCTTATTTTCCCCAAAAATTTATGCCTATTTAATCAGGTGCATCGCCCTGAGAAAATTGTTGGTTGATTCTCTTCCCTTAAATTTCCCAATAAAAACACCCTCCCCCAAATTTCCATTTTTTATTGGTTGAGATTTAAATTCCCTTCCAATTCCATAACCTTCATACCAGCAGCAGTGCCTCTGACATTATGGTCCACCATTTGAATGCTCCAGCATTCAGGCTGGTAGGTCAGTCTATTTTCTACTTGCCGTCTGCCTAACAGGTCCCTCCCAAATCAAACCAAGCTTACCGCTTCTTGGGGTGATGCGGTTATGGTAGTATAACACCTTATCAGCCACTTGAAATGTAGGAAGGGGGTGCGGAGCTCATTGGCAGCCTGCCCTTCTTTAGTCACTGTTTTTGTGAGGTTGGTATACATGCAAGAGTATTCCTTCTTGCTAGGTTCTGTATAGGCTGGAACTAAGGGGACTTCATAATTGAGCAACAACAAGAACCCTTGCTTCATACTGATAATGCCATCATATTCAATCATAAACTGAGTACCTATAAGCATATCATAATTGTTATTATCCAAAGCCACTGCGGAGGCCAATAGAATAAGCTTCCCAATATGAATGGGAAGGGATGAGTAAGCACCCAGCGCGCAGGTGTTGTTTGGACCAGAAGTTCCAAAGTCTTGGTTGTACTCCAAGTCAGGTGCAAGTTTGATCTTTTTCATCAACTTAGAGGAGATTACGTTCACTGGGGAGCCTGTATCTAAGATAGCCATCACCCAAACTTTTTGGATAACCACTTTGACCTTTGTAAGTATCCCCCCAAAAGTGGGTGATAGTGCTAAGACCTCCTTAAGATGGAAATTGGAGGTTAATTTGCACGTGGTCTTGGGGTAATTTTCCTGAATGGACTGCATTGTATGGCCATACTGGATAGGGCGAATAAGGTGAGACAACACCTCATCTGCATTGCTGGTAGTATCGATAATGACTAGTTCCCCTAGAACTTGGCAGAGATATGTCTCTTCAGGTATGGTAGCTTCATCTACTCCTCCAGCGTTCAGGCGATTGGGGACTTCCACTTCAGCAGGTCCTCCTACTACATAATAGCTGACCTCATCTGTACCTCCCTCAGAATCATCCCCTGGGGTATTAGTAACGCAAGGTACTGGCATAAGTTGTTTAGATGAGTCAGGCACATGAGATTTGTCAGCAATAGGTGTGCCTTTCCCTACGCTGATATTTCTTTTCCATGTTCCTGTTCCTCAGCATAAAGGACAAATTAAACTTGATAGGAGCTGATCAGCGTCGCTGGCTGTGTCAATAGTTTCCATACAACCTATAACTTGGTAGAGGTAAGTATCCTTTGGTATGGTAGTTTCATCTACTCCTTTGGCGTTTAGGCAATCAGGGACCTCCACTTCCGTGGGAGCTCCCAATACATAGTACCCAACATCATTGTAACCCCCCTCAGAGTCAGCCTCAGGGGTATTCTCAATCATGGGCAAGGTTGTAACTGAGATGGGGGAGACAGCCATGAGAGGTGGGGTAATTAGCTTTGCTTTAACTGGCATTTTTACAACCCCAGTAGTTCTGGAGGATATACCCTTAGGGCGCGCACCTATTGACTGAGCTGAAGAGGAAACCACAGTAGGGATCTCCGCTTTGCATGAATGAGGAATGTTCATTTTAAGTCACACCAAAGAAGCAGGTTTTGAGGGAAGAATAGGCACAGGTGGCCTCACTTCCAATGGTTCAATAGGCCACAGCTCACCTGAAGGAATATGAGCGAGATCTAACAAAGCCTCTTTTATATCACGGAAGGTTGTAAAGTGGCATTTCACTAATATGATATGCCTGGTGAGAGAGGGTTGTGAAGCTAACTCTGTTAATATGGCAGTGATAGCATCATCCATGGTAAGCAGGTTAGATGTAGCCAGCCTTTTAGCAGTGAGATAGAATTGCTCAGCAAAACTAACAAGGGTTTCACCCCCATACATGGCAAGGTGCATGAAAGCTTGTTTTTTGCTGTATAAGCTCTGCTTGGATCTGAATTCAGCCAAGAGGGCCTTCTTAACATCTGGCCAGATGTGCTGAGGATCCAGGTGAGGATTGATCAGCTCTTGGGCTTTGCAGCTTAAACAGGGAAGAATATACTGAGCTTTCTGTTTATCAGTGGTACCATCCATCACAGCTTCATAAACATACAAAAAGGAAGCAATGCTCCCTTCACCTGGGGTGTATCTGTCTTTTATAGGTAATTTGAACAGCCGTTGCTCTAGCTTTTTGAGATGGGAGAAAGAGCTGGCTAGTTGCTTCTCAAGAGCAACTAATTGTAATTCAGGAGAGCTGCTCACATTTACAGCCTCCATTGCTTTAATACTTTATCAAAGTATTCAGGGTAATGACCCCTGTAGTGAGCACCAATTTGTGGGATCCACTGACAGATGCCACAAGTATTTATCAAAGTGAGAATCTTACTTTTTAATAAAAGTATAAAATAATACTTTATTAAAGTTTTTATGTTTTTTATTATTTTAAGTGGGGCAAAACCAAGAAAGGTCCTTTTCTTGATACTAGTATTTCCTATTTAAACTAGTTTAAATTTCAAGACCATGGGTATTTGAGGCAAAAGTATATAAAGCTAAGTCATCTAAATTAGGAAATATAGGCTTTTGGCCTATCAGTTGAAGAAAAATATTTTGAGGCAAAGCTGACCCATGTGGTAATGATTTAATGAATTGTATCTATTTACCAGCAAGTAAAATCTTCTCACCTTGGTGGTAGTCAAACTCATGTGGTAATGATTGGTTAATTTGTACCCTATCATCATCAAATAAAATCTTCTCACCTCAGTGATAGTCAGACTTGTATGGTAATGATTGGTTAATTTGTACCCTATCATTGTCGAATAAAATCTTCTCACCTCAGCAGTGGTCAGACTTGCATGGTAATGATTGGTTAATTTATACCCTATCATTGTTGAATAAAATCTTCTCACCTCAGCAGTGGTCAGACTCATATGGTAATGATTAGTTAATTTTCACCCTATCATCATTGAGTAATATATTCTCACCTCGGAGATAATCAAACCCATGTGGTGATGAACACCCCAAATTCAGCTGAGAAGTTGGAGTAATCCTATTATTAGTTATTACCTTTTTAAGCTATTTTTTATTATAAGCCATATTTTTCCAATAGTTAGGATTCCACCGAGAATCCACCAAGGTCTTTTTGCTGTGAGTACTCATTTTGTTTTACCACAATATTATTTGAAGATTGGGCAGGTGATAGGCCAATCAGGGTAGCAGATTCAGGAGCACTAATACCTCCAACATTATTTTTCTTAAGTCGAGAAGGAGAATGTCTGACAGATTGGTCTAGGTCTTTAGTATACCATATGAAAATTATCACTTTGAATTGTGGGTTTGATATAAGGAAAACTTTATATTGGCTGATACCATTAGTACCACAATCATTTCAGGTTTGTGACATTGTATTTAGTCATGTCTAGAATGTTTACCAAGAATATAAGGGCTTAAATATGAAAGTTATAAGACACTAAAAGTTAAATGAGAATATTATTGAAACATAGAATATTAGATAAAATCTAAATTGTTTGACAAAAATAATAAGTTTTTAATGTGCCGACTCTCATCAATTTTGCTGAGTATCAACTTGCTCAATACGTTGAGGTGATGGACACCACCAGCCTCATTAACGAAGAAAACCCCCAATTATACCTCCTTATGCCTCATGTCACTGATGCTCCCACCCTAATGCTGTCCGCCATGGTCCACCAGCTAAATCATGAGCTGGACAAAAGTTTCCCCAAAGCCACCTCGCCATCTGATATGGCTTCCTAGGCTGATAACCTAAGGGCTATATTAAGAATTTTTTAATTTATGATAATCCCTTTGTTTGGCCCATTTGCAAATAAAGATGCGTGGCGGCTCCCCCTTTGGGTTGGGCACCACTAATACTAAAAAAATAAGTTTTTAAACTATAAATTGGGAAATTATTAACCATCTGATCTAAAAGTAGGTAAAACGGTGTAATTGCATAATTGAATAATCCAACCGTTTAATCACATGCGTAGGTTACCCTGTGCCCTTATTCTTAGGGCAAGTCATATTTTGAACTTTTTGATGCTATAAGGATGTAGAATAGTGGCTTTTGGGAACGGCCACCACTTGAGAGAACATCCTAAAATGTTGGTGCCTCATTTCCTGGCATCTAACAGTTGTTGAACTAACAGCTAGAAAGTTTGTAAATTGTGTTGCAAAATTAGTGTGCACAGGGTATTTGCACGTCACTCAAATTATTCTGTTTAAATCCATTTTTGCGAGAATCAGTACTTTCAACCACGCCCGATGATTGTGAAAGAAAACCAATCTTTCCACTATTAAAGTTATAATAAATATTAAAATAAGGTTCAGTTTTTTATAGATTTGAATTTATTTTATATTTATTTTAACTACATATTTTTGGTCTGTGGTTATCACCTAAGCCACGTAGCTCCCCTCACACGGCGTACGTACAAGGAATACAGCTTGGTGTCCCAATATACAAAAAAGCGGTGCTTCTAGCACCGACCATCGCGAGTTTCCATCTTGGAGCCTTTACAACAATGGCAGCTAAATCACTTAGAATGGGTCGGGAAATTTTCATGCTCGAATCGATCCCATTAATTACTCTTTTAAGGAAAACGTCATTATCAGTATTAGGATTGCAATTGAAATAATATTGCATCAAATAATCTATTGTGATCTCAATAATATTAAAATGAAGCAATCGAAATTATTGACTCACACATATCAGAATTGACTGGCAATTAAAGCCATTTTACCCAATCAACGTTAATGTGCAGGTAGTAGCTCTATCAGAAATGGATAAAATCTGCTTAAAAGTGCATTTCCAATAATAAATGAAACGACTTTCAATTGGATTATTTTTGCCATACATTTCGCAAGCAAGTTAAGGCACATATTGGGTGGTCAGGTCGCATAGCGCTTTCAGGTCAGTCGGCCAACAAAACAGCAGATACAAACTTCCAATTTTTGTGCCAAATAGCAGTTTGCTTATACGCAGCCTGAACTCAAGTTACACTAGCGTATACATTCAATGCACTTTAATTTCGATTCCAGTCTTTCCCCGCGTTATTGTTTTAGAAAAAACCTTGCAATATCTGTGTTTTTGTTCTGGAAGCCCTTCTGCTCTTCTTTCTCTCATACCATATTTCCTTTTATATAACTCCTTGCTGTTATTTTCACTTATTTATTTGTTTTTATACCGATAATAAGGGCCATTGGGTGTAACGTATCTTTTTGATTTTTTTTCTTAGTCCGTTTTCGGTTGTATTTTTATTTGTATCGCTTGGTTCTTCGTTTAACTTGAGGTTTAGCCTTCTCCCATAATGGAGGAAGCTTATATTAGCACCATCAACTCACTCCGTCAGGAGTGCCAACAATCGGAGAAGAAAATCGAGGAGCTAAGAAAATCTCTCGAACGTTTGGACTTTGAGAAGCAACTTCAAGTGGAGGACCTCTCCAAGAAATTATGGAAAGCGAACCACGATTATTCCCAGCTATTCAACCAGTTCCAGGCCAACCAATCGGCCCTTGAAGAAGCTAAGCGGCGCACCAATTTACTTGAAGCCGAAAACGTCTACCTCCACGACCAGCTCCGTTACGCTGCCGCCTCCGAGTCCGATATTCGCCAATCCGCTACCCATTACTTTGAAAAGGCCAACCACCTTGAATTTAACATCGATTACAAAAATTATCTTCTCAGCAACCAGCAGGAACTTTACGAAAGAGACGTAGATCTCCGCGCCGACCTCGAATACTTTAAGACTGTTGCCAACCTTGACGCATATGAGAAATCACTTCTTGCTCAAGCTCAAAGTTCTCTCGTTGCCGTGATCCGCGCTGACCCTGTGGTTGAACCCAAACTTTATTCAAATGTGCCCGCCGCCCCCACCCGTTCTCATAGCTTCGGCAGATGTCAGCGTGAGGCTGGGAAGGCTTCCCGCATTCTCTCAATGGCCGTCTTTTGCGCAAACTCGCTTCCAATAAATTCTTGGCCTCGCCCCGACGCAAGTAGAGTGTTTTAAGCGCTCTTTGCTTGCCTGACAAGTCGATTCAAATTCTATTCATTTGTCTTTTGTATTGGTTAACTATTCGTAAGCCTTGTTAATCCGGCCTTGTTTCAGATCACTTTTTAAAGCGTCTAGAATTTTCTTATCTTATGATTCATGATCGGTTGACAAATTGAATGTAATAGTTTTATGTTGCTGTAACTGACGTCTTATGTAGATTATGTGACATTAGATTTGGCCATTCGTCTGAGACCCCTTCTGTTTGGACTGACTTGCTAAATTTTAAATGTTACTCTATTTTAGACTTGTTTTGTCTGTAATGATCCTGTATCTTTTTGGTATTCTTACTTTTTAATTTGCCAAAGTTGATATGTCGATTGGAGCTTCATGTTGAGCTGCTGCCTAGAACATTTACTGCTAATAGTTGCACGCAGGCTCCTTTTAAAGACATTATGAGCTTGGCATTTTGATGGATCTACAAACTAGATATTATATTACGATGTCTGGTAAAATTGTATTTATCAACTCACGATGAAGCTTTAAACCTGTATGCTTTGTATCGACTTCTGGTAAAAAAACATGGCCAGTATCGAAGATCCGTCGCTACTATTTTCCGATAACTGGTACTGCTTTTGGTCGGTTGTCTGCCGTTCGCTGCATTCATTTTGGCTGTACTATCTGGCCAACTGGCTGATTGGTCTGTGATATTAGCTTGAACGCATACTGATTTTACTATGAAGCTTAGTGCCAATCTACTTGGCTCGGCTATATGATGGAGCTACAGGAGTTGTTAATAAATGCTTGATCTACCCGTGGGGTAGAAAGATTTTATTAATGATAATTTACAGGCATCTTAATAGCTCATCTGAGGCTTGGTTTATCAATTTGATAATAAAATTGATTCGGTATGAGGAGCATATTAGCTGATAGGTCGTTGTATGGCGGGCGGGCGTAAAACATCACGCTGGAGTAACTGTTGGCCAGTACAGTTAGAGTTTGCTACACCCTTTTCTTTTGATATACTGGGTTTGGATAATCCAAAATCCACCAGTTACCAATAAGCACCACGTTGATCTGCGCAGCTGGCTAGCCGCCTTTTGTTAGATTTTTAGACCAACTTTTAATTGAAAGGTACACTTTTTATGAAACCTGTTTGAAGCGTCAGTTGCGAGAAACGGTGAGCGGCTAAACCCAACTTTTCGCTTAATCTTACTAAGGGATTCGTAGGATTTTGGTTCCGATGCCTGCGCCTCTAAGGTAATTTACGGCGTATAGAAAACTGTTTTCTTTAAGATTTAATTCTTTGTTCGTTTTTATTCTGAATCGGGATTGATAGGTATTTGAGAATGCGCGGCCTGAGGCGCACCCACTAAAACCAATTTTACGATAGCTTTTCGATCGATATGGAATTTCGCCATGAGCGGTGTGCGCTTGAAACCGAAGTTCCAAACTGTGTAGTCACCAGATGCGCTAACAGTTGGTGTAACGAGGACTGATAGGTAGCCCTGTCATCCGAGGCAAAACTCTGATTTTGAACGCGTGCGATTCTTTATCCATGAATTCAAATTACCGCGTCATCTGTGGTTTACGTACATCTACCATGGCATATTGGTGCGACAGTTAGCTAAATCAAAACTAAAAAAATTATAATAAAATTTTTACATAATTTAAACGTATTCTAGTTGAAGGCGTATATTATGTTGAAAAGCCGGCAACAGCTGTTTATATATAAGGTATCCTATAGTTGGAACACATATATATGAGAAGATTGACTAAAGAACAATAATCTCTTAAAAATGTTTATATTTTGTAGGGCCATAGAAAAAAGATTTAAAGTATCTTAAAGTGGAAAGATTAGAACACCCGGATATAAAACATGGGTACGGCTCAGTGGCCATGCCACAACATATAAGTATACCTTGAAAAGTTATAAATTTAGGTTAAACCGTATAATTTAGGTTTCAATTGCGATATCTAATAAAATAGGCCAGCATATTATAAGAGCAATTGATATACATATATATAGTTTGAAGCAAGCACTACAGTCACCGCGGAAAGTTACACGATAAAATTTTTATTTGATGATAGCGAGCTGTGCAAGATCACGGTTGTTAAAGTGTACTAGATGGAGCCCACGCCACGTTTCAACTTCAAATGATGAGCCTTAGCATAAGACAGGTGACTTGATTAGCTTTCATCGATTTCTTCATTTTGTAATCAGATAATAGTCTAGTTTAAATTTTGTTTATAAGTCAGAGCACTTGTGAGCTAATTTTAAGCACAATTTACTAATAATCCAAGAGGCTTGTAGTAATATTCAGAGTTGTTTAAAATTTAAAAAGGTTTAGTATGAACCTTATCTAAAATTAAACCATACGATATCTAGCCTAGATCTAGTTAGGCTGACTTTTGGGGGGTGCAAATTGTTGACTCAACTCAGAGTATCTAACTCATCATTCCCTTTTGCATTAATCAAACGTATTTTTGAACGTGCACGATTAATCATAAATGTGTAACAATGTCTACTCTCCTATTGAAATCCCTTAGCCATCCCAGAATCAAGTTTTGTTCCTTATCCCTTAATGAATTCCCTCCCAAAATTAGTACCATTATACCTATTGTACCTATTATACCCAATGTACATGCTGTCAATTGTACCTTCAGAATCAGGGCACTGTCGGGACTTCGGGGGAGGAACTCTAACCCAGCCCCTAATAACAGGGCCCCGAAGCCCCCAGCGAGTTAAGAGGCCATCAAGGCCCAAAGAAAAACTAAAAACGGAAAAGAGATTGAGAGAAACAGTGAATTTTACTAAATGATCCTCGAGGTATTTATAGAACCTCGATGGATCGGGAACGGGTGGATCCGGCATTGATTGCCGAAGCCGAGGGAAACAAATAATATATGGGGATGGGCGCATCCTCGGCATAAGTCGCCGGTGCACCTGAAGGGATAATTTGATTGGCCGGCATCCTCGGCATTAGTTGCTGGTGCCAAACTTGAATAAAATATAATTTAATTATTGGAGCCGGTCCCCAATACTTCGGAGGGGCTTACCCCAAGTTAATGAGGAGCCCAATCCGGCATCCGCCCGTAGGCGGGTCGAGACCCCTAGTCGGGGCTTCTCCCAATTAAGGGAGAATCCCGACAGGCACCATTGTTCAGATGCTGAGAAGTCAACTAAAAATAGTTCCCCCTTATCCTAAAAAAGTACCACCTTTACTCAAGTTATTTTTTAGCTTTCAAAAGTTATTCCTGTTGTAGATATTACTATACCAGGAGTCATAAGTATAGGATTCCACATAGCTCTTCTATATAGTAATTGGTAGATTGGACCTTTTCAAAGGATACAGGCCCAGTGGTCAGAAAGAATTGAGAGTTCTAATAAGAACTTAACTTGCACAGTAGTATGCATATGCCACATACTATAATTTGATGCTCACTACAGGGGCTCCACTCAAACTTATCAAATATAAAAACTTATTTCCTGCAACATGAATCCTATTCCAAGTGAAGAAGGTGAGGAGAATAATCACTCTAATGTGTTTTAAATCAACCCTCTAAGCCCTTCACAGTTAACCCAGACTGAAATTGGATTAAGCTAATGTAAGGCTCATGGCATCTGCCATTAAGTTGGACAGAAGCATGCATTCTTTTATGTCAAAAAGGAACTCAAAGCCCAAGACCTTACCTCTTACCCAGATTTCTGACCTAAGGTATACCCTGGATGAGAGATGGGTAGCTACTACCCCTCCCTGCTTGCCTTTTGCCTTCTTCCAACCTACTCCCTGTCCCAAACCTATCCTAGTCTCAGAATCTGCAGAATTTTATATAAAAAATGAAAACTCAATGTAGACTTAAATAATTTTAGAAAAACTCAGTACCACAGTACCCATTCCCCTTCCTCAACAAGTGATCAATCAGGAGTCACCTTGAACATAAAAAATTTTACACCTTGGTCAACCCTGGGTAAAAATAATTTTATCTAATAAATTAAATTCTGGTAATGAATCAGAAAGTAAAAGTTGGCAACATAAATCAAACTTGGCGCTGAATTATAAAAATGTTATAATTAATTTGAACAATCGGAACTATAAAAACAACTTGAATTATGTGGGGATGTTGGCCAATGTTGCTTTGGTAATTGATCAAAGAAATTATACCAAACATTATCAAATTGGAAATTTAAAATTGAACCTGATAACCATAGCTTAGTAACTCTTTCCCTAGCACATCATAAAACCTAGCACTTTGCTAATGGTAAGGTGTTGTGTTATTATTTTCTCTTTTATAATAAACTATTTTATCCTGAAGATTTCTAAATTTTAATTTATCTTATTAAAATTTTATTTCAGTTTGCAGTTTCTGTTCTTTCAAAGTTAAAGCTATTCAAGAGTTTCACATATGACCCCCAATGAAAGTGGAACACTCAGTTGCTAATTCACCTTTAACTGCTTAAACAGCAACCATCAGATGACAAGTAATCCTTCACCATATAACTCACTTAATTCAGATGAGGCAAAGCTGTGTAGTCTGTGCCTGCTGAAGAACTTACTTAAAAGGCCAATTTTTCTCTTAGCACTCATCCTAACATAATGACGCAACTATATAATCCCCTGGTTACATTGTGTTTTAAGCCTTTAAGGGTTGGGGATATACTATTAACTATTAAAGTTTGGTTGGCTCAAATTAGATCTTTCCTTTTATGTGGGACATGTAAAATTTTTGATAAAAGTAGCATACCCACTACTCTTTCCCAGCATTACACCTATTCAAATGATGAAAAATGTGAGTCATCCCAGGGTGCGCTGTTCAGAGAAAGTCCTATTCACTTTTTATCCTATTTTAAATACTCCAAGCTGATCAAACCTTTTAAGTTTTCACCCAGGCTATTTCATATTCCTAGGTATCATCTTCCACAGGCTTTAAAACCAGTTGTAGAAGAGGAGATAGAGAAAGTGGAAGTGGAAGTGGAAGAATATGAGGAAGTGGAAGAGGAAATGAATAAGAGGAGTGTTAGGCAGAAGGTATCACCAAAATCTACTGGGAGAGGTGGCAATCTGGATAGATCCTAAGGAACCACTATATGTTCATATCATATCTCCATAGTATCCCAGATTGAATCTAAGCGCCAGAGAAACCCATCTTGAAGGATCTGTCAGAGGTGATGCACTATCTGTTCCATCTGATCCAGATGCATATTCTTTATCCTATGCTTAGGTTGCAGCAATGCCAACTTGATTCATACCTAATTCCAAATGGATCCAGAAGCCCCCTGTGTTTAACAAACAAAAACTCCTGTGTGTTATATCACTAAATTGAATTATATGATCGCATTTACTTTATATTTTCTATGCAGGCTACAGTTGGGCATCAAAAAGTAACATTAAATGCCTTGGTGGAACCTGGTGCAACTGGTAAATACAGTGATTTGAAGGTAGTTCAGGCTTTAGGTCTTCCAGTTACTACAGGTGCCCCAATTAAGGTGCTTCCCATATTCCTATTATCACACTTCCTCTTTGTAGGCCTCTCAAGTTTAGGGCGTATAAACACAAGTTTTTAGCCCACTTTTTATCTATCCCAGAGTTGCTGTATCCTTATATCCTTGGAGTTGGTTGGCGGCGCATCTTATATGTAAGCGTTGATTTAGAACAGAACATGCTGGCGTTCACCACACATACCCACTTTGGGGAAATCCCCTTGCTACCAACTTTAGTCAGAGGTAATGCATTAGCAGCAACAGTGATTTATTACGCCTCAGATGATGTATCTGATCTTCCCACTAGGCCGCAGATCCTGGAGCCTTACAAAGTAGAGTTCATTGTTAAAATGCCAACCATCCTCCTAAGCATCCAGAGTTTGATATGTACTCCCAGTTGACAGTAGAGCTCATTATAATCAACTTCACATTGTACCCATACATGGCATAGGAGGATCAAGCCCTCAAGGCATGGATTAATGACATGGTGGCTAAGGGGTAAATGATTAAGAAAACCTCCCTATCTCATCCCCAGTGGGTTTCACCCAGAAACCAGATGGCACACTGTGACCCTGTGTGGATTATTGGCATCTGAATAATGTCACGGTTCAAGAAACATATCCACTTTTCTTGAAAGCTGACATTTCCTAAGCCATTTCCAGATCTAAGGTCTTTTATAAACTTGATCTGGTCAACACTGTTAGGATTGACAGGATTCATAATAGATCAGATGGGATTTGAATGACAGATATGTCCCAATACATTAAAGGAACTAGTATTGTGACAGAATACCAAAATTGCCATGAGCAATGATCCTAAATGATTGCTGTAGGCCTAAACCCATTCTTAATCTGCTGAGTTAATTACCAAAGTTCTTGCCAGTTGGGGATCGCCCAACCAGCTAAACCAATTAATAAAGATTATGGCCAATTGAATCCTTCACATTTCACTGTTTCACTCCAATAATCACCATATTCTCTGCAACCCCAAACTTTGACCAAATCCTATAAGTAATCTAAAAACTGGAAATAGAAAGATCTCCAATTTGTTCAAAATTTTAGCCTAATTTATACTAGTGATTTCTCCTGTTATATTATAACAGAAATTAGCCTTAGTTTAGCTAAGCTGCCAAGAGATTTCCCTAGGGACACATAGTCTATAAGGTGATTGTTCTGAGCTATCAGCAACTAATTATTGCATAGTCTTTAAAAGTTCTTTCCTTCTAAAATTATCAAAAAACTCAACTCTGTTGCTCCTTTCCAGGTCCCTTTTAAGGATACATGGTGAGGACATAGCTTCACAAAGTTCAGCCCAGCCACTGTACCCCTATCGCCATGGAGAAGAAAATGTGTTTGAGTAATGAAGCGACTGTGAAGGCAGATTATGACGCCCACCTTAACGCCCTTGAAAAGTAGCTGCTAAAAGTGGCTCACAGGCAAGGATGATCATTAAAGGGGAAACCCTTGATGAAGATTTAAACCTGTTCTCTCTGTATAGTCAAATCATTTTGCTAGCCGCTAAAAGTGACAAGCCAGACCACCAAGATTGATTGTCCACCTCCTACTAGGTACCAAAGATCCCCTCAAGCACGCCAATAAGTGCCATAACAGCATCAAGGATGATATAGACAAATTATGGCGTCAGGTTAGGGAGGCTATCCCTCAACCTAAACTAAGCACATCAGAGTCAGCTGAGGCTGGAAAGTTCCTTTTCCCGTGAACCATGTTCTTTCTGACGCTGTTAAATATTTTAAACCCATGTTTAAAGAAAATATGTGCCTGAGGCTGAAATCGTCCAGTCCTATCTGTATGTTTATGAAAACGCAAAGGAAAGCGCTACCAATCACCAGAGGTGTCAGCACATACAGACTTGTCTTGATAGCAAAGCTGGGAGATTGCAATTCCCTAGTTTTAGTAGTTAAAAACGCTTTTCTCAAAAAATTTGGAAGTAATCTATCCCTGTCCCACTGCAAGCAGGTGTTCATGAGGATCTACCCTAAGAATGGGAAACTAACTTTGAGTTCACTAAACAGTTCTACGATAAAGCTCAAGACCTTGCCTCCTGTATCAAGTTACTTTGGATGGCGCCACTTCCTCTGTACTCTCTGCATTACATAATAACTGAGCCTCATGCTATATTATAAAAAGTGAAAAAGATTTTAAACTTCCTCATTTAATATTAAGAAATTTATCATGTGGTTGCCTGAGCGCAAAAAGCACCAAGCACCTAACAAGGGGAGTCAGGTCCCATTAATGCCATAAAACAGCCCCAGAGATCTAAGCCTCGTTATTACCCTTGCGCATATTGTGGAAATTTCAGGCACCAGGAAGCCATTTGTTGGTAGAAGAAGGATGAGGAGGCAGGAAAAGTGAAATCAGCTTAGGGAGTGAATCACCCTCCACTGAAGACCCTGCACCTCAAGTCCCAGTTGCTGTTATTTCACCTGTTGAGTGCTGTGCTCTATCCCCACCAGGCAAGGTGGATCTCATTAACCTAACAAGTCTCAATGAAAATCTAAGCTTACCTTATATTACCCATCTCTGGAAGTTATGAATTACACTTCCAAATTGGCAGGTTTTCTCTTGAAGTTACTTATATGGATTCTCCAAAAAGCAATAAATGAGGTAAAAACAGTTTATAAATTGACCTAATTTTTATTATTGGAATGATTAAATATTTAGAGGTTTTGAAATGGTTCAGGATCTATCTAATCTAACTAATCACTGAGCAATCAAATCTTTATCCCTTGATTGGGATGAGACTGATCAATCTTATTAAACTTGATAATTTTAGATAAATTACGCTCCCCTTCTGATAGTGCTGGGGGAATCTTTGGAGTAGAATATTTATAAATGAGGGAATTTGGTGAAATCCCGAAACTTCCCCCTCAAGATTCAATTGTGGATGAGGTTAAATTCTTAAAAATCTGGGATGGATACAGTTTATCACTATACCACTATTAATATGAGCAATTGAGTATTCTAATCCCTTTCAAAATATAACTCAATAAGGTTTAGACCAGTTGAATCCTAATTTCTCAGTTTGATCACTAGGTTGGGAGTGATAGTACATAACGTAATATCCAATTTGATATTCAGGTAAGGCGGGTTTATATTGATTTCTTCTTTGGGTATCCTTTTTAGTGGCTAGTTCAATTGTTTTTATGGCTTGAACTTGAAGAAAAATAATCTCATCAGCCAGATTTTTCATAATTAAATGAGAGTATTCTGGTACACTTTCTTCAAGTATTGCCTGAACACCTGAAGGGACTGAGGGATCTTGACCATAGATACATTTGAAAGGTGACATATTGATAACTCAATGATAACTTATTCAATATGAAAACAAAGCACTAGGTTTTTAAAAGTTCCTCTGAAATGGGTCAGTTGAAGCAATCATCCTTAAGATCAAGACTAAAGTTCCATTGACTCATTTTATGGCCCCTTTTATGGATGGATTATAGAAATGACAAACCATTGTGCAGTATTAAATATTTCGGATAGTTCTTGTAAAAGTTACAAAGTAAAATTAGTCCCATCATTAACATAAGGACCTTGGGACACCCATGTTGAGTGATGAAGTGTTGGTAAAGGAATAGTGCAGTGGTCTTAGCAGAGGCGGTGGCAATGGAAATGGACTCAACCCATTTAGTTAAGTGGTCAACAGCCATAACAATGTACTGATGTCCATGCAATCCCTGAGTAAAAGGGCCTACAACATCAATGCTTACCACTTCAAATGCTTTAGTCAGTGGAATAACTTAATGTTAATAAGCTGGGTAAGTGGCTCCATGACTTTTATGGATGAGACTGTCAGGTGAACAGCAAGTAATAATTAGACTGGCCTGCCAGCCAGGGTGCCAGAGCACCCAAACGGCAAACCAGAATGCCCAAGGCACTGCTGCTGATATGACGAATATTGAACCAGTTTGGAGTTCCACCAATATCTGCTGGTGAGCCAGAATTTTGTATAGGCACAAGATAAAGTACCAGATGCACATGGCTGTTAACCCCGAGGGGTATGAGAGTGTCAGCGGATATGGTGGCTTAATTTATAACATATAAAACTAAATTCTTGGGGAAGGTTGTTTTAATGGAAAATTTAAGGAAGAAAAATCGACCAACAATTTTCTCAGTGCAATGTGACTGATTAAATAGTAGTCAATTTTGGGGAAAAACAAGCTGGGATCAGGTCCCACAAATTTGAACCTAACTGGTGAATTATTTGAAAATGGGCAGGTTAGTTCCCTGGGAAACTGACATAAAAAAATTTGGCAGTAGGGCGAGTTGCTGTCAGTTTGACCTCAAACGTCTGAACCAAGGCTCAGCTACATTTCTGATGGTTGGTGCAATGGTGTTTAGCCTGACGAGTGGTGGGAATCCCCCAAGGCCACCCCACATAGGGGTGGGCCCATTTGGTTGGGAATGGGTTCAGGACGCCCAACCCGCCCATGCTCGGTCTCTGAACCATTCATTTGGTCTGTGGCATGGCATCAGGTGCAACACCCAATTTGTCAGCAGGAAGCTTCAGAACCTCATCAATGGTGTCTGGAGCTATTACCTGCCCATTAGGGGTGATGCCTGATGGGTTTGGGAGGGGAGATTTTTCTGATAGTCATGTTAACTGAATCACAACCTGTTGGGCATTCTGGTCAATAAATCAGTCTTCATACCTTTTTGACCATTTAAAATCTGAGCATCAGGCTGATTGCCTCTCAAATTAGTTACAATCAATTTCATTTCAGCGATCTCAGTGCAGATTTCTCTGATTCCCCATAGCAGTTCTACCAAGGAGAGTGTGGGTACCAGAAGCGGTATCTGAAGTGGGAGGGCTGTTACCCAGCACTCATCTACCATGTGAGCGAGATCGCCCTGAGTAACAAGGGGTACAGCCATCCTCTTCAGTGCCTTCTTGCTTGGAAATGGGAAAATGGCCCAATTGACACCCAGAGGACATTCCCTGGGACTTACATTACCCTTTCCTTTTCCCAAGGGAAGAGCCCCACCACCGAGGAACTGCATGAGAGCCACATTCTTGTGCGCCTTGGGCAACTTGATTGCCATAATAGTTGCAACTTTTTTTGGGGGGGGCGGGGAGCATCAGGGTGGGATATGTGGAAAGTCTCAACCAGGTCCATGCAATTTGCACAATCGCGCGCCTTGACCCAACTGTTTTCATAGGCTGGATACCCTTTCCAGGCCATGAGGTATTGTACAGAACGTTGGGATTTCCAGGATGCCAGGATAGCATCTACCTCAGCCTCCTCCTCATTTTTGATGATGATCAGTTCCAGTTCCATGGGAATTGCACCCTTGAAGGGTGACAGCTGGGAAACATGGAAAATGGGATGCTGCTTCCAATGCATGGGGAGCTTTAGTCAGAATGCCCCATTGCCCAATACCTCCTCCACCAAATGGGGACCTGAGCATTTACTGGCAAATTTGTGGGAAGGGGCCTGGATTTTTAAGTGATGGGTGTCAAGCATAATGTAAGAACCCTTCATAAACTCATGACCTGGAAGATGCTTCTGATCTGCAAACTGCTTGTAGTCATCTATAGCTTTGGTGAGGTGTTCCTGCACTAAGGCTTGAGTTGATCTAATATGAGCAGCATGGTCCGCGGCAGCTTGAACCTCTGGCTGCAAGCATGGTCTGACCAAAAATGAAGGATTATAACCCAACGTTGTTGTAGGGGGAAAACCCCGTGGACGTGTGGGTCCCATTATTGTATGCAAATTGGGTGAGAGGGAGGTCATCAGCCCAAGTATCCTGCATGGCTGCAGCATAGCAACGCAGGTACTGTTCAAGAACTTGATTGACCCGCTCAGTCTGGCCATCAGACTGAGGATGATACGCCATGGAGTGACAGGGGGATATTTTCAGGATTGATAGGAGTTCACTCCAAAACTGCGTGGTGAACTGGGAGCCATGGTCACTGATGATCTCCTGGGGGAGACCAAACATCAAAAACACATGGCATATGAAAAGGCGGGCAGTTTCTTCAGATGTAATTGTGGAAGTGCAAGGTATAAAAAGGGAAAATTTTGTGAAGTGATCCACCACTACCATCACCACTGTGAACCCATTAGAACAGGGGAGCTTGACAATAAAGTCCACGGACACCAATGTCCATGGGCCCTCCGCCTGTTGTAAGGGGTGCAGGAGGCCATTTTTGCCAGAACAATCTGACTTGGCCCTGGCACAAGTAACACAATTGGCGATCCAGGCCGGAACTTCTTTTGTCAAACCTGCCCAATTGTAGGTCCATTTGATCAAATTGATGCATTTCTTAGAACCAGGGTGACCAACTGTGGGGGGATTGTGATGTGCGCGAAATACCTCAGTTTCAGAAGGAGGGGGGAACCCAAATGCAAGATCAAAAATATATAAGACCCTCCTTCAGTGAGTATAGGGAGTGTTTATGCTTCTGGTGAGATAACTGCTCGACCAACTCCACGCCCTCAGGGCAGGCCATTTGACTGGCTAAGACCTGAGCAACTAATGGAGCATCAGAGGCCAGAGCGATGGAAGAAATGACAGGGGGAACAATTGACAAGATTTGGGTGGTAGGAATCACAGTAACGAGATCCACTTCCTCCGGATCCGTGGAACTGTGGGCAGGGCTGCGGCTGAGAAAATTGGGAAGTACATTTAGTGCACCTTTTACAAATTTGTATTTGAAGTTGAAACTGCACAGGTCCCAATAGGTTTGGGCTTGCTGGTGTGCCAATTTTTGGGGTTTACAAAAGTACAACAGGGCCTGGTGATCTGTGTGAACTGTTAATTCATGTTGGGCACCCTGTAACAGGTACCTCCAATGAGTTAGGGCCCATGCAACGGCTGCCAACTCCTTGTCATAAATAGCCCAAGACTGCTCCATAGAGGTAAACTTTCAGGAAAAGTAGGCGACTGGGTGTTCCAAACCATCATGCTCCTGGAGCAACACTGCTCCAACAGCTACTGATGACGTGTCACATGCAACAATATATGGCTTAGTGGGATTGGCATGTTTTAAAATGGGAGGGGATACAAACACCTCTTTAATTGATTCAAATGCCTGTTGGCATTCATCCATCCAGTGAAATGGTACGTTTTTCCCTGTGAGTGGGTGGAGTGGGGCAGCGAGCTGTGAAAGTGTGGGAGAGAACTTTTTAAGAAAATGATGGTTCCCAAAAAACTCCATAGTTGTTTCTGGGTAGTTGGGGTTGGCCACTCCCGGATAGCATCCAACTTATTGGGAGGGATTGTGACACCATCTTTAAGAACCAGGTTCCCTGAGGAAAGTAACCTCCTCCTTATAAAACTCACACTTGGAAGGTTTGAGGAACAACCCTGCCTTATGCAAGGCGACCACCACCGCTTCCAAGTCAATAGCATGTTGTTCAGGAGTTGGGGAGTGAACCAGAATATCATCAATGTATGCAACCGCACAGGTGAACTGGAGGTCACCCAGTACATTGTCAATCATCTGTTGGAATGTAGCGGGAGCATTCTTCAGCCCAAAAGGCATTACACGAAATTGGAAAATGCCACGCTTCATCCAGATCGCTGTTAACCATTCCTGCCCTTTCATTACCCAAATTTGGTTGAAAGCGTTCACCAGATCCAGCTTAGAGAACACACAGGATTTGGTGATTGCCTGACTGATTGTCTGCTCCAGAGGCAATGGGTAGGGATCAGTAACTGTTATTTTATTCAAATGACTGTAATCCATGCAGGGATGGAGAGAACCAT
The DNA here is from genome assembly GCA_022478985.1 of Massospora cicadina. Lineage (NCBI taxonomy): Eukaryota > Fungi > Entomophthoromycota > Entomophthoromycetes > Entomophthorales > Entomophthoraceae > Massospora > Massospora cicadina. Next base: position 48,131 of record JAKSZP010010584.1, read on the forward strand.
CTGCTTTTTTGGCAAAGATAATGGGGGAGGCGACGGGTGAGGTCTCCTTGAACAACCAACCTTTTTTCAACATATTGTCCAACCAGGTATTGAGTGCAACTTCTTCCTCCGCTGTATGGGGATACAACGGACAGTTGATGTTCACCAACTCCATGGTTGTTTGAAACCCACAATTGAACCTGGTGTGTTTAGGCAGGCAATCCACCTTTTCATGTTGAAGATTCTTTGATAGCGCATTAAGTTTTCAGGGAAATTGGCTGGGATGCCCTGCAGAAGTGACCAGGGTAGTGATAGAGCTGGTTCCTTGTATCTTCTTGAGGGTGTTGATCAGAGGAATTCTCCCTCCAAATGATCATTGGTAAATGACAACATATTAGACTCTAAATGAATCTTCACATGTTGTCAATGCCACCACCCCACACCTAAGATCACTGGAACACCAAGTTCAGCATAGCCAAAAAGCGATTTCAGAAGCTGAACTGGTGGATTGAAAAAGGTACTGGTCAGGTGAATGATATATGAGGGCTGGTAAGCAGATGAGGCCACCATCACTGAGGAGCCTGCATCCATTTCCAGTTTTAATTGTTGTGCCAACTCAACACTCATAAAATTTCCTGCGGCTCCAGTGTCCACCAGGGCCTCAAAGGAGACGTGATGGGACCCAACACTAATCTTCATGGGTACTAAGAAGTAAGCGTAGTTCTCCTTATTGGTAGTTGTGGATGAATCCAGTGATACCAAAGCAGATGGTGGTGGGGTCAGGGGAAACCAATGGGCAGATAGCCGCAGCAACTATGGGGTATGGGTTTGGAGTTTTGAGTGTGGCTGGACTAATGTGGACTGAGATAATCTTCTTTACAACCTGGTTCAGTTGGAAAGAAGGAACCATTGCTGCGCCAATACTGTGAGAAAGGCGGAAATGGCTAAGAATAATGGTTGGTCGATTATGTCAGGTGAACAGCAAGTAAGAATTAGACTGGCCTGCCAGCCAGGGTGCCAGAGCACCCAAACGGCAAACCAGAATGCCCAAGGCACTGCTGCTGATACAACAAATATGGAACTGGAAAGGAGTTCCACCAATATCTGCCAGTGAGCCAGAATTTTGTATAGGCACAAGATAAAGTACCAGATGCACATGGCTGTTAACCCTGAGGGGTAGGAGAGTGTCAGCAGATAAGGCAGCTTAATTTTTAACATATAAAACTAAATTTTTGGGGAAGGTTGTTTTAATGGAAAATTTAAGGAAGAAAAATTGACCAACAATTTTCTCAGTGCGATGCAACTGATTAAATAGTAGTCAATTTTGGGGAAAAACAAGCTGGGATCAGGTCCCACAAATTTGACCTAACTGGCGAATTATTTGGGAATGGGCAGGTTAGTTCCCTGGGAACTGACATCAAAAAATTTGGCAGTAGGCGATTTTCTGTCAGTTTGACCTCAAACGTCTGAACCAAGGCTCAGCTACATTTCTGACAGTTGGTGCAATGGTGTTTAGCCCAACAAGCGGCGGGAATCCCCCAAGGCCACCCCACATAGGGGTGGCCCATTTGGTTGGGAATGGGTTCAGGACGCCCAACCCGCCCATGCTCAGTCTCTGAACCATTCATTCAGTCTATGGCATGGCGTCAGGCGCAACACCCAATTTGTCAGCAGGAAGCTTTGGAACCTCATTGATGGTGTCTGGAGCTATTACCTGCCCATCAGGGGTGATGCCTGACATGGTTTGGGAGGGGGGAGATTTTTCTGATCATCATGTTAACTTAATTGCAACTGTCAGGCATTCTGGCTTATAAATCAGTCTTCATACCTTTTTGACCATTTAAAATCTGAGCATCAGGCTGATTGCCTCTCAAATTGGTTATGATCAATTTCATTTTGGCGATCTCAGCGCAGATTTCTCTGATTCCTCATAGCAGTTCTACTGAGGAAAGTGTGGGTACTGGGAGCGGTATCCAAAGTGGGAGGGCTGTTACCCAGCGCTCGTCTACCACATGAGCAAGATCGCCCTGAGTAATGAGGGGTACAGCCATCCTCTTCGGTGCCTTCTTGCTTGGAAATGGGAAAATGGCCCGATTGACACCCAGAGGACGTTCCCCAGGACTTACAGAGACACAAGTTAAGGGTCTCTAAATGGATTCATTTATATTATTTTAATATTATTAGGTCTTCAACCATTCTTAGGTTCTATTTAACCCACTATGACCTACTTGTTCATGTCCTTCCATGACAGCATGAAATCTTGAGTTTGGATGCAAAAAAGGTAACCACTTGGATTTGACCTTCTTATACAAATCTCATTTCAAAATCATGGTATCTTTGGTAATAGATTTTAGGAAGGCTTGATCTTCTTCAGATTCCTGATCCCACAACTCAGGTTGTCCAATGAAATTATATAGGCGTTCTTCCTTTCCCAAATCAAAGGTCAGTATAGGCAGTTGGGACAGACCATCTGAATTTTGATGTTGAGCACCTGAACGATGAACAATGGAAAAATCGTAATTATGCAATCTTAGATCCCAAAAGGCTAATCTTCCACCAGAATCCTTCATATTTTGCAATCAACTTAAAGAATAATGATTGGTAATAGCAGTAAATGGTTATCATATAGGAAGGGACGGAAATGCTTAATTGCTAGAATTACAACCAAAAACTCCCGCTCAGTTACACTGTAATTTTGTTTAGCTTTGGACAAAGTTTTGTTATAAAATGCGTCGGGATGATCATTCTGCTCTTCATCACACTGGGATAAGATAGCCCCAATAGCAACAATGCTTGCATCACTATGTAAGAATAAAAAGGCTTATTGAATTTAGGATGAATTAAAACAGGTGCCTTAGACAAGGCAGTTTACAGAGAATTGAACGACTGTTCATGAGCTGAACTCCACTCAAATGGCACCCCTTTTTGTAACAGATGGAATAACAGTTCAGTCATATTGGCAAACTTGGGTATAAATAGATGATAAACCCAACCATACTGAGAAAGACTTCTATATCCCACAGAGAGGTTGGAGGAGGCATTCATTTAATAGCTTTAATCTTATCTGAGATGAGTTGAATCCCTTTAGCTAATACCTGGTGTCCTAAAAATTTCATTTCAACTTTGGAAAAATGAACATTTGGAGGGTTTTAGCTTTAGGGAAGAACTCCAAATTCATCTAAAAACTTCTTCCATGGCCCAAATGTTCAGTAAAGGCTTTAGAAAACATGGTAATATCATCAAGATATACCAAAACTCAGTTGAGCTTTAAGTCCCGTAACATACCATCCATAGCTCTTTGGTGAGTAGCTGGGGCGTTGCTCAATCCTTGAGGCATCTGAGTTGGTTTGAACAAACCTTCACTGGATATTAGGTCACATTTAGCTTGGTCTTCCAGGGATAAATCGATTTGCCAGTATTCCCTGGCTAAGTCCATGACCAAAAAATAAGTTGATCCAGCCAACAACCCAAGGGAATCATTGATACTAGATAAAGGATAAATTTCTTGTCAAGTAATAGTGTTCAATCTGCAATAATCCATAACCACTCGGTGAGAACCATCCTTCTTCTTAATCAACAGCAAGGGAGAAGCCCAAGGACTATTGGAGGGTTTCAATAGTCCAACCTCCAATAGTTGATGCAATTCTTTGGTAACCTGGGCTTCTTCCACTTTAGACTTATGATAGGGCTTTGCGCAAATAGGAAGGTGATCGCCAATTTCAATGGAGTGTATTACTCCTCTCATCTTACCAAAGTCATAAGTGTTCTTGCAGAAAAAAGTTGGAGTATTTTTCTAACAACTGAAGCACTTGTTTCTCCTGTTCCACTAGTGAGGTATTTTACAATAGCAGATCCCACAGTCAGAATTTCCTGATTGCTTTCCAACCCAAAATTCTTGTAGGTTTGCAAAAGGTTTAACATCATAAATCTGGGATAAGGGCAATAACTTGACATAAGCAACTGGGTTATTATGATCTATCATTTTTGGCTCATTGGTAAGGTTCACCAATTGAACAGATAATGACCCTAAATAAGCATAATCCAATATTCCAGGACAAGGCAAGATTTCTTTAGCAGAAGGATTGAAAATGCCTCGGAATTGCAACAAATGTCCTTTGGGAATAAAAGACTGTAAAAAAGTATTAATAACTACCTGCAATTTTAGCGGAGTAATTAGATTTTTGGGGGAGAAAATAGGCATTCCCTCTTTGATATCCGCTGAGGTAGGGGGAAATTTTACACAAGGGTCAATAACCTGGTATTGAATAAAATAAGATCTTTTAGACCCCTCCAAAAGACATAACTGACGTTGAGTATGAGCATGTTTGGACAAATGTAAGGGAACTCTATACCCCAAGAGAGATAACAATGAGTTGGGGTAATTAATAATTTCATTGAATTTTTGCAAAAGTTGAGTTCCCAATAGTATTTCATAACTCGAGTTATCAAGGACAATGGCAGGGATGGTAAAAGTTAACTTCCCAATTTTTAGTGGAAAGGACAAAAAAGCTCCAATTGACTGAGTACTCTGAGGTCCCGCAGTGTCATGTTCTTCTAAATGAGAAATATCAGGTGTTAATTTGATCCGCTTGATAAATTTTGATGAGACAACATTCACCAGAGATCCCATATCAATGATAGCTTTGGCATTGACTGATTCATTTTAAAGTCAATATGGGTGATGGTGCTTCCAAACTGAGAGGATAACTTCAACAATGAGGGCAAGGAATAATAATAATGTTCATCTTTAATATACTTGACAAGGCTTTGAAGTTCTTGAGCACACTCAATGCATTATTGAAATGAAGAATCTTATTGGTTTTATCCCTTTTCTTCTTCTCATCCACTTCTTTTTTGAAACAACGGCCTTTTGTATGGAAATATTAGTGACAGCAGCTACACTGAATCGCTCTAGCATTCTCAGGCATAGCATAAACTTTAGGGCAACTAGGTCTTGAAGAATCATAAACTTGGGTTTCTCTGAGAATTGAGGAGGTAATTCCAACAAGGCCTCCTTGATGTTTAATATACTTCTGAAATTCTTCTCCGCGCTAAGAAGGTATACTTGAAACTGGTAATACGTGATATAGTGTAGGGTGTACTAGCTGATGCAAGTATTTCTCAGTGCCAATTCCAGGAATTTGGGAGGTTTGCAACACTTCTAGCAAGATAGAGGGTACAGAATTAAAACATTGAGTGGAACGTATTCCAGGAATTAAGCTCCCTCCAGAATTTGATTATAAATATTTTGTAAAAACTCAGGAGGGATTTTTAGTTCTCTGTGAAGCATATATTAGGATTATGAAACTCCAAATTGGCATGGAATTCCAACGTGGATGGTACTCTTGGGATTTCATTTCTAGTTGAATGGACCCATTGTAAAATACTGCCTTGCTCATGGTCTTGAGCTTCTTCAGGCAAAAATTGAGAATCCATAGTAGTGATAGACGTTCTCACTGGTGTGCAACTCATAGTGACCCCTTTAGTGAGCACCACTCTAGAAGTTTTTTGATTACACTTCCAATCAAACAGGTTTTCTCTCAAAGTTACTTTAAGTGGATTCTCCAAAAACAAAAGTTAAAGCAAAAACAGGTTGTGAATCGCCCTTATTTTTATTATTGAAAGGATGGGATATTTATAGGTTTTGATTTGGTTCATAATCTATCAGTGCTAATTAATTGCTGAGTGATCAAATCTTCAATCAATTGATTGAGATGAGGCTGATCTTTCTTATTGACCTTGATAGATTGAGACAAATTAAGCTCTCCTTCCAATGAAGCCGGGGGAAGTTATGGAGTAGAATCTCCAGATACAAGAGGATTTGGCGAAATCCTTACACTTGTGGAAGATGATTCAGTGACTGTAATGAAGAAAAACCTGAATATGCTGAAGTCCAACTTAGAGAAGTCCGTGGAGGCCCAGAAGAGGAAGGCAAACATGCATAGCTCTGATGCTTTGGCCCTCAAAGATGGGGGATTACGTGATGATCAAAGCCAAACACTACTCATTCCCTGAGAAATGTCAGAAACTTGGACATGACAACCTAGGGCCATAAAATATCACCTGACAGGTGAATAAGGTAGCATTTTAACTGGATTTTCTGGAAGGGTCTGCACACAACCAGTTCTTTATGTATTTCAGCTTAATAATTTAAAGTCTGTACCAGCAAAGATGGAGAAAGTCCAGTTGAACAACCCAGGTGAGGCGGAGTATGAGTTGGAAGAGAACTTAGATACCAAGATCTCCTGCTGAATCATCTAGTACTAAAAAAAGATCTCCTGCTGAAAGTGATGGTACCTGATCAAATGGGCTAGCTACCTGGTAGATAAATTCTCTTGGAAAACAGCTACCAAATTTACCAACTGTGCCCAGAAGGTTGGTAATATTTGGGTGCAGGGGCTCTTCTCTGGGGGTGATGTGACGGTTAAGGCGCTGTCTGACTACCACATAGCCCTGATCTTTAAAGCAGAGATAAAGGCTGATAATTTTTAATAGTAATAGAAATAATATTTTAGGGTTGAGGGAAATGACCCTCAAGAGTGGCATACTGACAAATCAGATGCTGACAAATTTAAATAAACTTGATAGTTGAGGTGGAAAGGAACATCAGAAATGGAAAACAGTCTAATAAAAGGATTCTAACCTGAAATCCGCTGAGCGTAGAATGTCAATGGTCATTAAAAACAGTGGCACAGCAAATCAGAGGCCGCCAACCTGAATTTCTCACAATTGGAGAATGTTGAGAACAACGGCATTTTTGCAGCTCAGTGAATCAGGAGCTTCCAACACATAATAAACAAAAAGAGGGAATATCAAATGTAGAGCAAAATGGCGGCCTAAAAAATCAGAAGCTACAGAAAAAATTAATTAAAATAAGCTAAAAGTTTGCAATAAGGACGAAATGAAAATGCCAAGCTTTGACTCATCCTCAAAATGCAAAAATAGATGTAAAATATTCTGTAACGTCTGAGGTACTAAATGGATGGTCTAAAATGGGCACAGATGATAATATCAGAGACTGAATCCTGAGGCAAGCCCATGGATATCCTGCCACCTGTAGAGTCTTTGAGAAATAAGTTCCACCATATTCATACTTTATAGTACTAATATAAACTGATGAAGGCTTAAGGAGCTTCATCTTTTAAGATATAGAATAATATACTTGAAAATCGTAAATAAATTTATATCTTTAGATCATTTTTTGTGATTCTGGAAAGTTCTCTGGATTTTGAATGGAAGTGGATTATACCTAAGACTTTTTTAAGGCTGTCACCTCTCTGTACGCCCTCTCAGATGGATAAAAATCCTCCTAATCAACATTATCACCTTATAATCTTCTAAGATATATCAAAAAATGTTCTTTAAGCCAACAAACAAAGAATTTTTCTACCATTGCAAACTCCTGCTTGTGGGCCTCTTACCTGGGTCCTCCTGCCTAACTGTTATGTGGTAATGTGGAAGTGTTGGGAATTCAATATGACCATATTACCCAGAGGATTTAATTACTATATAGCTGCTTGATCATTGGGGGATAAAACCTCTAGTGGATGTGTAAGTTATTATTTTAAAATAAAGATAATGTTCATGGAAACCTTCTGAAGAAAATTACCAAACCTCTGGGGTTGATCCATCAGGTCAATCCACCAGATTACTTCAGTTATTTCAATTTTGAACCCCAACAATGTATTGACTTTATAATTTAACTGCCAATATAATATTTGGCAATTTAAATATAATAGTCAATCAAGGTTTGTTGCTGATTGACTCAGGGATTATTTTTAGTTGCTGAAGCATAGACAATACTTCTGGGAGAAACTCGCAGTTTAACTGTTTGAAGTGAGGCAACCTGCTGTTGATAGGTAAAGGTCCCACTACCTAAGAAGTTGCTATCCATTTAAGAGTACTCCGCTGAGGTTAAATAAAGACTATAAAAAACTATTGTCAATTTACTAGAAGAGGTCGTTACCCCAGTCTGTGGTAAAATGAACTAAGTTGATGAGGAAAGTCCCCATGTGAGTGGCCTCAGAGGGCTAAATTATTAGTGACATCTGACATTTCCCCAGTGGGGCGTCACCAGGGATTGAACGCCAAATACCCTATATAATTCACTTAATTTTTAGTAATTAAAGCAATAACATAAATAGCAAACTAATAGTTTTACAATTTATTTTATACATTCTTGGATATAGTTGAAGAGAAGAGGATTCTTTTATCTATTGGTCTGTTGTTAATTTGAGGAAAGAGTTGAAGATAAAGGTTCCCTTGCATTTGTTAGTTACTTCTCCTGCTCCTGCGTGAAGGAAGAGAAGAGCGTTAGCATCAATTCTAGCATTGGACAATATTAAGTTAGCCTTGAGAAGCTCAACTAAGTCAATAGTCATCATACTGTTGCCAACTTATTTTGACTTTTTAATAATTTGTATCAACGCAAGTATAAGGGTCTGAGTAGTAGAGTTGGAAGCCAAGTCGAGCACCCAGTTAAAAGTTTTATTTAGCTAATTACCAAGGGTAATTTGAGCACACAGCTCCCAAAAACCTATAAGAAAGATTTGTTCATTATAGAAAGAAACTAAATTTTCCAGTTTCAATTTGATAGATGCATCTCTCTCATTTAATCAAAGACCTCGCAAAGGTGCTTTAAGTGCTCATTGAAGGTGCAAGAGAATTCTATGACATCGTCCAGGTAGACCAATACACTGGACACTTTCAGGATTTGGAGCATACCAACTATTTCCCGCTAGAAGGTTATAGGGGAGTTGCACAACTCCTGGGGCATGCAGGTAGGCTCAAACAAGCCTTTTGATAGAAATAAGCATACATTTCTCCCGGTCTTTAGGAGACAGATCAATTTGCAGTAATCACTAAAAAAATCTATAGCTGAAAAAACTAAGACCCAGCTAAGAGGCGTAGATTGTTGTCAATTTTCAGCAATGAGTAGCTGTCTTTTCGCATGATTACATTCAATTTTGATAGTCCATTACAATGCAATGGCTGCCATCTTTCTTACAAAACAGCAGCAGGGGGAAGCTCAAGGACTCTAAGAGGGCTTTAGGAGGACGGCGTTTATCAGTTGTTTCAGTCCTGAGTTATTTGGACCTCTTTGCTCTTAGACTTTTGATAGGGACAAGCCCAAATGGGCAAATAACTCCTGTATGTACTTTGTGCTGAACCTCTTTCATTAGCTCAAAGTAATCAGGGCCTTTAGAAAAGATATCAGCGTACTACTTGATTAGTGAACTGGGCATTTGCTGTTGATCACTAGTTAGGGTGTCGCTAAACTAAACCTCTACTTGCACGATGTATAAAGCCTCTTAAAGTCCTAGATCAGCTAATGATTCACAGGCGGAGAGAGGGTTAATATGTTAAGTTGATAAAGTATGAAGATATACAATTGGATGGTACTTAGTAATTGTTAAGGACTGATCAGTGAGGTTTACCATTATACAGTAATGGTCCCATGGTATGCAAGATCAAGTATGCCAGGACAGTCCAAGAATTACAAATTGATGGATTACATTCCTCATAAATTTTTACAAATGATATGCAGAGGGTACAGATACTTTGATTCATGTTTTACTAAAACTTGAGATTTGGGAGGATATAATCATTTTATTAATATGAAAAATGGGCATTCCCTCTGTAGCATCCTCCACAGGGGGAGAAAGAGTACCCTAGGGGTCCATCACTCATTATTCCAACCTCTCAAGGGACTTATGATGTTCTAACATGCAGCTCCAAGGTTTATTACTTACCTTCTTATTAGGATAACGTTTGACAATAATCGGAATTTGTTATCCTAAAATGGAGAAATACATGTCCTTGTGGCTAATTTGAGTGTCAAAAGCGAACAGGAATTGAGTACAAATAAGCAGATAATAGGTATCATTGTTTATGACTGTGGCAGGAGCTGACACTACATGGGACCAGAATTATATGGGCAATGACAAGTAATCTCTGGAGGATCAAATGCAGGTAGAACAGGCAGTCCCATATTCCAGAGAATGTTTAAAAATTGGGGTGACCTTAATCTGCTTTATCAACCAGGAGAAGATAACATTGAAATAGGGAGACAGTGTCATTAATGGCTGACTTTAACCTTGTGCACTCTACCTCTACTCAGGTGACTTCTCATCCAGAATAGGATAAGGAAATATGGAATTTACGGAAGAATAAGAAGTTTAGTAGCCTTTATTCCCAGTAAGACTGTTAAGGACATTGAGGGCGTCTGAAGCAGACATGACATAATAAGGGTGAGAATTATGAGCATATTGTTGAGATACAAGTTTGTCAACTTATGGAGCCTCGCGCCCCTAGACTGACTCCTGTTTTTCCGCTTTGTCTGTTTTCTTTTTCTAACATTGGTTCTCTTGGTGGTTGCAGAAGCTGGAGTTAGACAGGGATCATGTTGAATCTAAAATTTAGGTTTTCAGCCTACAGCATGATGTGAGGCATGATATATTGGTTGAAGAGGTGTGGCGATTTTTTGTTTCAGGTATTTTAATAATGGCCTCCTTGATGTCAAGGGTCATTTGGACTGTTTAAATTGCTTGAAAATAGAGCGCAAGATTGTTGTGGGAGTAGAAAGTGAACATCAAGGATGCAATTGCGTCATCTAGAGTGACCCTTTCACAAAATGATAGGGACTGTGACTCAAAGTAAAAATGATTAGCAAATTCAATTTAGGATTCTCCTTTTTTTCTGTCTTCTATGGATAAAAGCCTGCTTGTGGTTAGACAGAGTTAAATATCTCCTAAACTCCTTGATGAGGGCTTCATTAATCTGCTCCAAGAGTTGCATTCTTTAAAGTAGGGAATTATAATCTTGCGCACATTACTGTCATGGCAGACTTGGATGCTTTGCATCTTCTTCCAGTCCACGGCTAATTCTATAGCACCCTTGTAGGCAAGATAAAAAGGTTCTGATGCTCTCCATGCCCATTATATATTTCTATTTACAGGTGGGCTTAAATGAGCTAACTGGCTCAGGTAGGTCATGTATAGCAGGGATTGAAGGTCTGCCAATTTAGATAGGTTTAGTCTCAAAAAGATCTGCTCTGCAAAATTGGTCCATATGCTGCAGGAAGATGTGGAAATCATCGTGTATGTTATAGACTAAGCTCTCCACTTGATCATTACTGGCTTTAGAGCTAAGAAGTTGCTGAATCCGTTGATTCTCAGCAGCTTGGTCAGAATATTGTTGTAAATTCACTTAATGTTGAACTTTCAAGCTTCAATCTGTGAGGTGAGGCGGTTGATATTGTCCTCCATGGTGGCTTTACTAGCCTGATGTCCTGTAGCCACTCTGTAACCAGCTGCTTAAGGGTAGTAATTTTGTTATAAAGAGCATTCAGAGTTATATTAGAAGAGATAATCCATTGAACATCCATCCAGCCTCCACGAGCTACTCCCATAATTGTCATTCCAAATTGGTAATGTATTCATAGTGGTCCTTGTCCTGTGTTATTGTGAAGCTAGATAGTTCTCCAGGAGGTCCCAGTGGACCTTCAGAACCTTGAAGGCCTTTAGGTCCTTGTGGCCCTCAAGGCTCAAATAGGCCGTGGGGCTCACTGATGAAAATTGTTTCAGTAGAAGTCTAAGGTTGAGCCACATCACTAAGATGGTGAATAAGTCCTGGTGAGCTTTTATCTGAGCTTTGTAGAGCTTTCGGTGTTCAGAAAATTAAGTCAAAACACTCACCTTTTGGTCAAAGAGTGCTCTTATTGGTACAGTAACAAAAGCAAGTTGCTGGGAAATCTCATTGTGCAGGTATCTACCAATTTCATTATCAAGCTGAATGAGTTGATTTTGCAGCTCATTAATCCCTCTTCAGCTGTCAATAATAGCCTCACAGTTTTCCTAACAAAAGTTAGAGGCAGTTTCATATTGTTCAAGGAGCCAAGTGTGAAGTTGGTAGCTGAGACTGAGTTGTCTTTGAAACTCCATGTGATGCAACCCTAACAGTTGTAGCTGATGGGAAGAGCTGGGTGAATAAAAAGTTGGAGATAAGTCTTGGGTTGAGTAACTCTCAATGCTGTATTGGAAGAATATCCAGGGTAGGCAAATGCATAAAGTTAATGTCAACCTTTGTAGAGAGAGTCCTATCTGTTCATTTGCCAGATTGTAGAGTTCCATAAAGTAGAGCTTCATCTGTTTAAGTGACCTCAGGTAGTTTTTGGTAGGTTGCTTCATCAGGGGCCAGAATGTTAAAATCCGTGAGTGCATATTATTGTAAATTTCTCACGCTATAAATAGATATATCTTGTCAGATGAAGCGGACCCATCTTGTCAAATTAAATTCTTCTTCCCGTTGAGGGATATTTTATTCTCTGGAATGGTTCATCTTTGGTAAGGTACACTTTGCTTGGTTGCCTTGGAAGTACCTGGAAGAAAGCACCACTTTTGAATTTTTGTATTTAATTGCTAAGTTCTTTGGAAACTAAACAATTATGGGTCAAATTAGCTCCAATATTCTTCCTAATGGGAAAGTTCTTCACTGGGACTATAAACTATGGCATTAATTTAAGGCGCGACTGAGTAGTAAAAAGCATACTTTATTTAATAAAAATAAGAAAATTTATAATATTCTAGGGGCGAAGTCTCAGTGTGGGTTTCAAACATCAAAATAGCAAGTTATTCCCAAAATCATGAAGGATCTAAAGCCTTTGATCACAGAGGGGAGGACCCTTTGTCACTCTCCCAGCTGGTTTCAGCATCGTTATGGCCCTTTGAATCCTTTGGGACAATGGTCTGTTCTAAGGTTCTATCAATTAGCAGCTTACAAAGGTTGGAGGTAGTTTCAAGTAAAGATTGATCCTCATCTAAACCAGCACAATTTTGGCCTTTTCTGACAAACTTCTCAACTTTAGCTGAATATTTTAGAACAATAGGCAACGTTGCAAATTATGTTATTGAGTATGTGCAGCATACTACTTGATACTTGAGAACAGTCCAGGATAGACAGCAAGCAGTAATCACAAGCTAGTTTTTTAAATGCGGGTAAATAGTATCCAAAAATAATCACTTATGTGCCAAATACATTCATCTTCTACCATAAATGCATTGAGCTTTATTCTGCCACTCATTGTGTTTAAGGCTTTCCAGCGCCTTCTACCCTCTGTACTCTGAGAATTCTCCAACCACACATTGACTACTGTTTGTTAAAAGAATCAAGGCTCTTATACAGATCAAAAACCCCAACTTTAAAGACAAAATTATAATTCTAACTTTTATTACAAGTCAACTAAAATCATTTGTGGCATTTGCATTTTTAAATTCGATTTAATTCTGAATACTTACCATTTTAAAGCCTGGCGTAACTCCCCCTTTGTTGTGCGGTGCTAGGTCTCTTGGTCACATATTGATAAGTCTATTAAGATTTAAAGCTCTAGATCTTAATACCACAGCCAAAATATCGCCAAAATCTTTGGTGTTCCCTCCTTCTGTCCTATGCTAATTCCCTGAAGTTCAATAAAAATCTTTAAAATCTCAAGGAAACCTCATATTAAAATCTACATCAGTTTTTAGATCACTTTGCATGATTGCTTTCTACCTCAATATTAAACATTGAGGTCCTAACTTTGGGTTTTTTTGCCTGGGCGCCTAAGCCAAACCCCCATTAGTTTAGATTATTGTGACAGATGACCTTCCACCATGCTTAGGCGATGCAGCAGATAGTTTTCCATTATAACTTCAGCTAAGTTTCATAAGCTTCCATCCTTGAGTCTCAATATTTTAAAATATCCCAATTTATCATATCCTTTTTTATTCAATTTCCATGGTATGATTCTCAGATTTTACCATGTTTCACATTTCTGGTCATAAACTATTATCCCTTTTCAATATAACTCTGATTTTATTTTTTTGGTTACTATTTTTTTGCCGATCAAACACTGGGCTGCCATGGGTGGAATGCATTATAATTAGAATTTTAAAAAGGTTTGTGGCTTAATTAGGGAGCAACTTATCATGGCGTTCCACATTACCTCTCTAAACCTCAATTTTCATGATGATTTTGCAATCCAATGCTTTTTCTATTGTGTGAACATAGGAACCTGCAACCCAAGAAGATGATGCAGAACCCAAGAACAACGTGGTGAGCCCCATAGCCCATTCTACTTATATGAGACAGTGCCCTCACAAGTAATGGTTCTGGCATATTTTGCTTTCCTATTTCCCTTGTTCCTTAGTAAACCTTAACATTCCAATTGTGTTGTGCTTTCTGTTTTATTTATAAGAATTTAGAGCATCATGATGCGCATCATGTCCAACATGCTCCCTCTAGGATGGCTGACCCCTTTTATGGCTTTTCATTTTTTGAGCTCAATGGTGCTATGCCCAAGAATCCTAAAAGTCAATACTTGAAGCCTTATGAGATGCACGCCAAGTATATTTTTAAAGGGTTCCAAGTCACCACTTATTTCCCGTCAGCTAGAGTATCTGCCTATTGTAAGTATGGCGAAATGGACTTATTGAAGCTAAGTTCCAGAAATATAATATAGAATTAATGGTAGGGGGTGGAAGGTGAGTCAGTAGGGCGTACGGCTACCAACCTGAAGGTTGCAGGTTTGATTCCCACCCTTTGCACATCGATTAGGGTGCCAGCCAAAGGAAGCTATTGGCAGTTAGTAGGTTTAATAACACGAAAACCTTACTCATGATGTAACCAGAAAAATCCAAGTCCCAATCTGGAGGTGAAAAAAAACTTTCTATGACAGAGTTGACCCTGCTCAGGTTTCATGCCAATACTTGCTTTCTCTATTTTAGTAATGTCCGTCCCCTGGTCAGCTTGCCTCAGATAAATAAATAAATATAGAATTAATGGCGTAACTTTATTATAGTATAGAAGAGGGATTTATATGTCATACTTAGCAATTGAAACCTTAAAAGGAAAAGGATTAATAAAAAATACAGAGGGAAATTCAAATTGAGAGGCTCTTGGTCTGATGATAAATCAGGATGGTATAATGCCTTTGTAACATATTTTTGATAGGGAAAATAATTGTTGAATGTACCAAGTTGGATGAGACTTGGTACTACTTAGGTCAATCATTGTGTAGATTCTTGAATATTACCCTTTTGTGGGTTCATATTAATTTACTATCTCAAGTGCCACCTCCAGAGATTGTCACCTAACCTTCTAATGATCTTTCTTTAGAGTATAAAAGGATTCCATTTTAGTATCTTAAGCTCATTTTGATCTGACAGAATTTTACAATTATCATTTTGAGCCTTACCAACTGTCAATTTTTCATGTGATTTACTGATGTAGCCACTTTAACCCCCTTCTCAGGTCTAGGCGTTGATTCTATCATTGGAGTCAAATGGTCAATATTTTCCCTTCATGAACAATATCCTGATATCTGCCATTTCTCTCTTCTGGATATTGACAATGCAGTGCCAACGCAAGGATTGGCTATGTACGCAGTTGATATTTATTCCAGTTTATAAAGACTTGATCAAGTATTTGTCCCCACGTTTGTGAGTTATAACATATATTCAACCCAGATTAATTCTAATTTTTCTCCTCAGGGTGCAATATGATTGTAATAGTATAGGAATAAGTCCAAGCTCTCAAAGGCAGTAAAGTTTGGCGAGATGCATTTTCTGCTTGACTTTCTCTTTTAACTATCTTGGCTAGATTTTTATCTCCTCTGATTGTAATTGTATGATCTTCTGGGCTAATCTTCTTAGCGCTTTCTCAGGCTCTTCAGTATTTCTACTATCAACTTCACAAGCTAATAGAGCCAGGATTCCAGGCTCTCTTCCATATAAGACCTTTATGGGAGACAATTTGATAATTCAATGGAAACAAATCCTGTAAACATTTAACGCACTTGAGAGATAATTATACCTGTGTAATGGATCATTAGTAGCCATCTTACATAATATAGAAACCAGTGTTCCATTTGCTCTTTCTACATTTCCATCAGTTGATGGGTTGTAAGGCGCTGAGAATATTTGTTAAGTTCCAATACTCATAGGTAGGGTCCTCACAACTCTTGAAGTAGGGTTCTTCCCATCATTACGTAGCAGTACCTATGGGCGCCATGTCTAGTTAATATTCTGAAATAAAAAGTCAACGGTAGCCTTGGCAGTTTGTGCAATATGCAATTTCTTTGGCCAATTTGTTAAATAATCAATCCCTACAAGGATATATCGATTTACATCCATGGATTCAGGAAGTGGACCTATGACGTCTCAAATTGATGGTATAAAATGGCTGCTGAGGGCTATGGGCTGATACTTGCACTTGGCCTTATACATAGTCTGCTTTTTGCAATGATGCAAGCGTCTAAGACCTCCACTACAGAGTCCCATATTTCTCCTCAGCAGTAGTGATCCTTGTTTCAAACATAAGGGTTTCTGGCTCCTCTATGCCCAAAGGTATTGTGGGCTTCCATTATAATGAGTACCCATTCCATAGGTTGCAAGTAAGGTAGCCAAACGATTTTTAATTCTTATATAGTAATCTGTCTGTAACTTTCATATTTTGAGCATGTCATTTTATCAACTTTAAACTGGTCTATCTTCATCCTCCCAGGAGTCTGGCTTCATGCTTATGTCATGTAACCGTTAAGCTTTGCTATTGTTTATATGTAGTAAGGGCCATCAAGTCAGTCTATCTACATTCATGTGATTTGTTCCAGCTCAGTGGACAATATTCATGTCGTAGTGCTAAAGTTTAAGCCCAGCGGGATAATCTTCCTGTCAGATCTTTCATGTTTTGCAGCCACTTTAAAGAAGTGTAATTTATAACAACTATAAAGTTTGTGCCATTAAAGTAAGGCCATGAATGTTTCACTGATAAGAGAAAATCAAGCACTTTTTTCTGTATGTTATAATTTACCTCATCTTTATAGAAGCATTTTGCTGTAGTAGTTGACTGGATGTTCAATGCCTTCATCATTCAATTGGGAGAGAATACCGCCTCAGCTAAGTCAAAGATGTCAGTAATCAAGATGGATGGCTTCTTATAGTCAGGATGTCATAGAATTGGTCTTTTCTTCAACAAATCTTATTGGTCTCTAATGCTGTTCTTTGCCTTACTACCTTAAACAAAAGGGCTATCTTTGACAAACAAACAGAAAAGACGTTTGGCAAGTTGAGAGAAAATAGATAGAGATTGATGGTAACATCCAATCATTCCTAAGAATACCTGTATGTCTCAGAGGATCTTTGGCTCAGGCATCTTGGATATTGCTTTAACCTTATTGTACAAGGATTATATTTCTTCCCGCGATATGGCATGCCCTAAAAATTCCAGTTATTGCTGGAAGAAGGTACATGAACTGGATTTTAAACTTATCTGTTTTTCTATAAGCGATTAAAAATGACTTGAGCTGGTCTAGATGATTGGTAAGGTTATAGAGAATACCGTTATGTCATCTATGTATATGTTCACACAGCTTAATTTTGTCATGGAAATGGCAGAAGAAGTTTATAACGGCCTGCCAGTTGGGATTTGTAAGCACCCAAAAAGCAAGCCAGAATGCCAGAGGCGTTGCTGACCAAACAACGTTGTATGGAGCTGAGCATTGGGAAATGACAAATTGTTGGTGTAGAACAACAGTGAGTAAGATCCTGATGATGAACCACAATGTGCCCATCCCCAACCCAGGGGGCCTAGCTGCAGGGGTGGGATTGCAGAAATAGTTTCAATAAGTTCATCTGCATATGGGGTCATTTCAACTGGGGAGGCAAGAAGATGGATCCTCTCTTACAGTTGGTGGATGTAAGGCCACAAGATTCCCATGTATTGTTGCCAGAAGTTCATGATAGCAGGGTTATAGCACCAAAAATATCTGATTTGCTGAATCCAATCAACAACGGAGGGGGCCATAGTGACCATAAGTACTGGTAGTGCCCATCTGGTTACGGACTGACAGGCCACCAGGGAAATGACATCAGGGATGTGGCCAGAAGGAGCAATACACTAAAAAATTGATTGGTTTTTTTGGGTAAAATTTTTATTAAAAGGAAAGGAAAAAAATTGACCAACAATTTTCTCAGTGCAATGCAACTGATTGAATAGTGGTCAATTGGGGTAGTGACAAGCCAGGATTGGGACCCTCAATTTTGACCTAACTGGAAAATTATTTGGGAATGGGCGGGTTTATTCCCTGGGAACTGACATCAAAAAATTTGGCGGTAGGCCGAGTTGCTGTCAGTTTGACCTCAAATATTTGAACCAAGGCTCAGTTGCATTTCTGATGGTTGGCATGACAGCATTTGGCCCGATAAGTGGCAGGAATCCCCCAAGGCCACCCCACATAGGGACAGGTCCATTTGGTTGGGAACAGGTTTGGGACGCCCAACCCACCTGTGCTTGGTTGCAGGGCTGTTCGTTTGGTCAGTGGCATTGCATCAGCTGCAATGCCCAAATTGTCAACAAGGGACTTTGAACCCTCATCGATGACATCTGATGCTATAACCTGCCCATCAAGGATGATATCTGACGACTTTGGTAGGGAGGTAATTTGTTTTATTAGCATGTTAATCAAATTAAAAAATGTCAAGCAATTTTGGCTGATAACTCAGTATTCATGCCTTTCCAGCCATTTGAGATCTGAACATTGGGCAGATTACTTCTCAAATTAGTTCCAATTGATTTTAATCAACAATCTTGGTGCAGATTTCGCTGATTCTCCATAGCAGTTCTGCCGAGGTGAGTGTGGGTACTGGGGGTGGCATCCAAAGTGGAAGAGCTGTTACCCAGCACTTGTCTACTATGTGAGCGAGATCGCCCTGAGTACAAGGGGTACTGCCATCCTCTTCAGTGCCTTCTTGCTCAGGAACGGAAAAATGGCCTGATCAACACCCAGGGGACGTTCCCTGGGACTTACAAGTTTAGGATCTTGCATGATGTGATCCATTGCCTGTTGGAAGAGATGGGAGCGTTTAATAATCCCTGAGTGAGCTGGGTAGGTTGAAATAATCCTTCTGTGTATATCAACGCGCATTTTCCTTGGTCTTCTGGTGATAGATCATTCTGCCAATAGCTGCTTGTAAAGCCCATCATGGAGAAGAGATTTGAGCTGGAGAGTCAGGCCAGAGCATTTTCAATTAATGGAATTAGATACCTATCCTTCTTAGTGAGGCTGATTAGCGTCTGGCAATCTATCACTATTCTGTGACCACCATTCTTCTTTTATAAGTAACAGTGAGGATGACCATAAACTCTGGGAGAGAACAAGTAACCTAGCATCTATAATTTCTTAAGTATGATATTCATTTTTTGTTCCTCTACCATCAACTTCCTATATGGCTTCAATAAGATAGGAGTTGAATTTAATATGTCAATACTATGTTTCCAGTATTTCATGTGACCATAGTCAACATCTGACATGGAGAAAACATCCTGATAGTCTTCAAGTAATTGATGCACTTTCTCAAGTTTCTCCTGATTTAAATTATCTTATATGTGGACTTGAGGGATAGTGAAAATTAAACTGTCAGCTGGTAGGCTAAAATCAAAGGGAGTAACAATAAAATGTACCTTGTCATCTTCATCAATGTGAAGTAATTAACCTTTCCCAATCTAGATGTTTCTTTACTAGGATACTTTATTGGTTACATTTCAATTTATAGCTCAATAGGCCGCTGATAAGCTGGGTTTAAAATTCCTGGTAAAACTCTTGGTTAAATCTACTTACTCCATCAACACTAGTAATATGTAACAAGAAATTTGGGGTATGTCAGGATTCCTACTAAATTAGGGATTTGGGTGCATCGGATGAAGAGAATTAAACTCAGTTCAATGAAATAGATGAAACTTTTCTCTTGGATAATCCCCAACTAAGTTCAAAACCTCTTGATATCAGGTATCAACCCTGACTAAATTCAAGACTCTTTATAGGGATTAACCCTGACAGATAGAACCAAATATTACTCACCCAAAACCCCCAAATCAGACATCGATGAATCCCCCCTTGGGTTGGGACCATCTAGTACTAAAAAAACCCCAAATCAGGGTCCAAACCTAATTTATGTGGTGATCAAATCCTGTTTGACATATGTGACAGCATGCTGCAGAATCCCCAATTGGTAATGTGTATAGATCTTAGCTTGGAATGCTTGGAGATTTACTGAAAAACTCCTTGATCTCCCATATAATGATGTTTCTAAGAAAGTAAATGGGACAATTTTTTGCCAACTATCGTATTAACCCAAATTATATTCATTTAGTGGAGAAAAACTTTATGGTAAAGATTAGGTAAAAATAAAAACCAATCACCCAGGAACTTTGGGTCTCCTGGCTTCTGAAAATAAAGAAAAGGTGGTTTAACACTATCGCTGTCCCCACTGGGTATACTCAGGGTTATGTTGGAAAAAACCACTCTTTGTTCTCCTGGTTTATTTTTTTACCTCCATGGTAGCATAAAATGGTATGCCTTCTGCTTTATCTACTGAGCAGGTAGCTTTTTTGTATTCCTTCTAGAGGTATAATATTGCAAAGGTATAGCAGAAACAGGGTCAAAGATCTCTTTCTTCTTAGAAATTCAAAATCAAAGCCAAATTTAAAAATTTAAAAAATACAAAATAGGCCACTCAATTGAGCCAAAACTTACCAATGTCGATGCCATTAACGCCTGCTGCCCTGGATTGGGGTGGTGGTGCACCGCCATCTGGCATACTTCAACCACCACCAAAGCACACTCAGGTTGGCTCTGCTAGCCCTCCTAGTGCAACATGGCGTTATGTCCCCCTCAGGACTTAGCCCACCACCTCACAAGCTCCCAGGCGGTGCTCCCGAGCCCTTTGGTGCTCCCATGGAGCAATTTGTATTTCAGCTTTCAGGTCAAATATGGGTATTTACTCCCATATGCAAGCGTGGCCATCATAAAGATGGCCACGGCAGTGTACAAACCTGCTAGGTTTATTAATTTTCGCCCCTTCAAGGAGTATTTTGATCTTGGCTTATGCTATGAAGCCAATGCGGTGGCAGCAGATAAGCTGCCACTAGTGTTTAAAAGAATTCCATCCAAACTGTTTGAACCTGGCTCACAGATGAGGCCACTTTGGTGGTCCAGTTTGCCAGGTTTCCCTCCCAACTCTCCCCCAAACGCCTCCATCACAAGCTCACGGAGGGTTTTACATTTACAATGAAAAAACCATGTTGCAGTTTGTGGTTCCAAATGGGGTGGATCATCAGGCAGGGACTCACACATTTGTGACAATCTGCACATTTCATTGCAATTCATATCTCTCAATCCCCCTGCACCATAATCAGATCCGCCCCTGATCACCCTTTCTGGGCGCACATTGAAAATGCCCATACCATTTGCCCCTTGTGCTTTGAGCTTGATCACTCAAAGCACAAGTGCCCTACGTTTACACTTCTGCCTCTCATCCCTTTAGCGTTGGGTTGGCGGACAGTTCTCCCTAATTTTCAAATGGGTCTTGATCCTCCCGCCCCCAACCTCATGAAATCCTGGTGCCACTTCCAAAGCAGCTGATTAAAATTCAAAATTTAAAAATTGAACAACTTGACTGGATTACAGAATCCTGAGTTGGTGACTGAGACAGTTTTGACTGAGCTGCATGGTTGACTGTCCAAAAGCAATAAGCTCCTTCCACCGCTCCAATTATGGTGGCTGGCCCAGCATTGGATGAGCTCAATCTATTTGAATGTCTTGACTGGATAAAATGATAGTGACCAGCTGTTTAATGCCAAGCCAGATTTTGCTTTGGAGGAGTTTTTTATTGATCCTCCCAAATATGCGCTTTCACTGTTTACACACAAAACCCAGTTTTGCTAATTATAAAAATTTTATAAAATGGTAGTTGAGGCCGCAGCTTCCCCTGCCAACACCCTACTCCATTAGCAACGTCATGGGGCAATGGAACCCCTCGTGGAGGGTATCCTATCCCAAACATCCCCTATGATTTTGATGAAGATGCAAAATATGAAATTGAGGAGCTCACTTTTTGTGTGAGCTGCACTTGCATCGATGCAGCTTAAAGTTCTCTTTTTGACCCCAATTAATCCCAAACCAACCAGCGCAACAAGTCATTCACTTGTGTGCCTGCCCTCAACACTTTCGCTGATCATCAACTTGCTCATTAAGTTGAGGCAATAGACACCGCTAGACTTATAAACAAAGAAAACCCACAGCTATGCTCCCTTATGCCACATGTTGCTGATGCTCCTGCTCCAATGTTGTCTGCCATGGTCCGCCAGCTAAAGCGGGCGCTGAAAAAAAAGTTTTCTGAAAGCTTTCTCACCATATGATATGGATTTCTAGGCTGATAACTTAGGGGCTATGTTAGGAATATTCTCATTTGTGATAATTCCTTTGTTTGGCTCATTTGCAAATAAAGATATGTGGTGCTCCCCTTTTTGGGTGGGGCAACACTGGTGCTAAAAAAGCAGAAACTGGGTACTTAACCAGACAAAAGTAAATCTTCTTGCTAGAGTCTTTATTATATGGTACAAAGGGAACTGTATATAGTTGAGGATGTAAGTATACTTCTTTTAGATTATAAAACCTTCATATTTGATCATAAACTGCGTCAAATAAAATATAATACTAGATTTTTTCCTGGAAAACTTCAGGAGCTGAGAAAACTAACTTGCCAACTCAGATTTGCAGAGATAGATATGCCCTATAACCTTGGTGTCGTTTGGCCCAGCGGGGCTATACTCTTGAGTGTATTTGAGGTCTGGAGCCAGCTTGATCTTCTTGATGAGGCGGGACGAGACTACATTGATAGGAGATCCTGTATACAGTAATGGACATAACCCAGACCTTCTGAATTACCACATCCACTTTGATAATGGTCCCTCCAAACTTCAGTGGAAGGCTATCACCTCTTTAAGGTGAAACGTTGCATTGAGCTTTTGAGCAGTCTCAGGATACTTCTTCTTGATCTCCAGTAGACTATGGATGCTCGAGATGGGTCAGATCAATAGGGCAAGTTATTGCTCAGTATCACTGGATGTATCAATAATTCTGGTGCACACAATAACCTGACTGAAATAAGTGCTTTCAGAAACTTAGGAACTGTCAATATTATTGGCGTTCAATCGTTCTGGAATGGCAAGCTTAGCAGGTGAACCTAAGATATAATAACCTGTGTCTTTGTAATATCCTTCAGTCATCACCAGATTAATTATCAATTCACGTGAATTGATCAATCAGTAATGTATCACTTGAAGGTACTTTGGGTTGGTCATCTTTAAAGGTACCTGACTCTAAGCCAAACTTCAATTTCCATGCTCAACAAGGGCAGGGTTCTTCTTAAAAACACAGATCCTTAGTATGATTGATCTTCTTGCAGTAGTTGCATCTTGGATTTTCCTCCTTCTTATGCTTCGCTTCTTCTGGTATACACTTTGGGTTTTGTGGAAGCCTTTTGTAAAGCCCCTGACTTATGTATGTCATCTACATTGATCAGGGCTCCTTTAAATTCTAAGTCAGAATTGAAGCTCTAATTGACAGATGAGATGTAAATGGCTAGGTCAGGTTTACTATGTAAACCAACAAAGTTGGCAGCTACAGAACCATCCAATGCAAGCATTTTTGAGGTCAACAGGGTCTGGGCCTCAATGTAAAAGTGATCCGCGAATTTGGCCAGGGTTTCATTTCAGTGTAACTTGATTCTCATGAAGTCCTCTTTCTTCATACTAAGGCTTTGCTTGGACCTAAATTCTTTTATAAAAGATTACTTCACTTCTATTCAGGTGTTCAAGTCGCTCATGTGAGGCATCATAACCTCTTAAGCCATATGACTTAATCAAGATAAAATATGCTAAACCTTTTGATGATCAGTTGCACCTTCCATTGTGGCTTCATAAACGTAAAAAATGCAATATTCCCTTCAACAAGATTAAACTTGTCCTTTAATGTAGACTTATAGTATTGGGCTCTAATCTTTTAATTATCATGGTGCTTGCTGATAGTAATAAGACTATCCTGGAACTATTGGTGAGTGAACACCCAGAACTCTAGCCAGAATACCTCAGATACAGCCATTCATATTGATAAATGGAAAATAAAAAAGGCAGATGTGAGTACTAGCCAGGGATTTCCATAATGGGAGATAATTGCCATTAAATGTTCAACGGAACTCTCTTAACCACAAATGAATTTTTTATTTTCTAGAAATTTTTATTGCAAATTAAAATGGCGGAAAGGGAAAAAATGGAGTGACGGCGGTACCTGTCAGGGACTACTGCCCTATATGCTCACTAAATGGGGACTAAAGCTAAGTGAAAAAACAGTGAGAATATTTCACAATACAGTCCTGGCTGATTGTCATTATAAATGATTTCTGAGATCAACTCAGACCTGACCTGCCCTATTGGATTGGCATCAAATTTGCTATAAAGAATATTCATTCTTCTGCAATCACACTTGGTGTGATGATGATGACGCCTCAGGCAGATGGCAGGTTGCACCCACGGCCAGGCCACATATGGCTGGCTCTATTGGGCAGAGAAAGGGAACCACGCTATACCTGTTGGGGACGGGATTTCTTGAAAAAACACTGGGGAAACCTGGCAGATAGGAATCCTCATACCCAAAAATAAATTATTTTTTTATTTTTGGTGAAATGTGACTTGACCTTCCCAGAGGAACTCAAACCTGAAGATACCTCCTCTTGGGGACACGCGCCAATTGCCTTCCACTGACATTGGCTTTTACCCTCCGCCACCTCCTGGCACAACCTCTAAATTTTACCCACCAATTCTTTGGTGGTGAGCAGGGGTTGTCAAGGCGCAATTCTCAGAGGATGCGCCGTTACTAGTCTCTCATTCACCACATGGGATAGATCGCCCAGTGCAATGAGAGGGACAGCTTCTGGATTCTTCCCTTTTTTGTTCAAATGAGAACTTCTCCCAATCTAGCCGCATAGTTTTTCCCCAAGGCTTACATTACTCTTCCTTTTTCAAGTCAGGGGAGCCCTCCACCGTAAACTTGGGCTAGCGTAACATTCTTGTGCGCTTTTGGGAGCTTGATTTCCAGGATGTAGGAAACTTTTTGGAGAGGGTGGGGAGCATCCAAATGTGCTATGTGGAAATCCTCCACCATCTCGTGGCAATTCGCACACTTGTGGGCACTAACCCAGCTATTTTTATATGAGGAAAATCCCTTTTCACGTCACCATATACTGACTTGAGCAATGTTAGCGGTGAGATGCCAAAACTAGCATCCAACTCCACTTCTGCCATGTCTTCAATCACCACTGGCTTAGGGTAATGGGCAGCGTGACCTTAAACGGTGACAACTGGGAAGCGTGAAAGTTGGGGTGCTGCTTCCAATGAGTGGGAAGTGCCAACCTGAAAGACCTATTTCCAAAATCTTATATGACCTCAGGAGGCCTGACCGTTTACTCATAAACTTCCGTGAGGGCACCTTCATTTAAAGGTGGCATGTTTCATGTATAAAAAGAAACCCACCATGATTTCAAGAGCGTGAAGACATTTCTGATACATATACCGCTTGTAATCACTGATAGCTTTGGTCAGATGCTCCTTGATCAATGATTGAGTGTAGCAGATCTGCTGCACATGATCCGCTGCTGCAGAGACCTCCAGGAAAAGGCACAGCTCAGGGGAAAATAAAGGGTTATATCCCAACGTGACCCTATAAGGTGAAAACCCCATCGATGCATGAGAGGCATTGTTATAAGAAAACTGGGACAATGGAAGGTCATCCACCCAGGTATCCTGCGTAGCAGTGGTTTAACACCTGAGATACTGTTTGAGGATCTGGTTGACCCACTCTGTCTGAGCGTCCAACTGGGGATGATATGCAATGGAATGGCACAGCTGAATTTTCAAAAATAGCTAGAAGGGCCATCCAGAAGTGCGCCTTAAACTGCGGCCCCTGGTCACTCATAATTTCCTGTGGCAACCCAAACATTGAGAAGAAATGCCGCACAATGAACTGGTCTGTCTCCTTGAAGGTGATAGCTGATGAACGAGGGATATAGAGTGAAAACTTGGTAAACTGGTCTATTACAACCTTAATCTTGGTAAAACATTTATTCTAGGTTGCTCAATGATTAAATTGAAGGACACCAAGGTCCACGGACCCTCAGCCTGATGCAGGGGATGGAGAAAACCATTTTTACCCAATATATCCCATTTAGCCTGCGCGCACATCACACAATTAGTAATCCACACCAGGATATTCTTTAGAATACCTGGCCAGTAGTCAGTCCATTTTACCAAATCCAGGCATCTTTTATTCCCTGGGTGGCCAACCTCCGGAGGGTCATGATGAGCCTGGGTGCCTTAATCGTGGAGGTGGGGCTGAACTACAGTCTTAACCTAAGCTTAAGCATCCCATCTACTAAAAAATAATGAGTTCGTTTATGCATCGGAATAATTAGCTGATCCAACAGCTCCAGTCCCTCTCAGAAAGCCATTTAACCAGCTGATACCCAAGAAATAAGTGGCACATATGGGCCCAATCCGCCACCAAAATTGTGGAAGAATCAATAGCTTAGATTTGAGCCAGCGGAATCACCATGGTTAACTCTCGCTTATTTGCCATTTCTGGACCCAATACAGGACTTTGACTCAACAAATTGGAATGGACATTCAAAACCCTCTTTACAAATTTGTATTTACAGTTAAGCTGTAGAGGTTTCAAAATGTCTAGGCTTGGAGGTGCGCCATCTTCTTCAGTTTCCAAAAATACATACGGGCCTGATGATCCATCTGCACAGTCATTTCATGTTGCATGCCCTAAAGAAGTTACTGCCAGTGGGTAAAAGACCACGCCACAGCGGCCAACTCCTTATCATAAAAGGCACAGGATTGTTCAGATGAAGCAAAATTGCACAAAAATTAAGCGTCTAGTTGTTCACACTGAGATGCGCTTGCAACAGAACTGCCCCTACGGTGGCGGATGAGGCATTGCATGCTAAAATAAAGGGCATAGTGGGGTCAACATGCCAGAGAATGGGAGGTGCCATTATTTTTTCCTTGATGGTGTCTAACACATGTTGGCACTCCTCCGCCCATCAGAATAGAACATTCTTCCATGTCAGGGAATGAAGCAGCATGGCAAGCTGTGAGAGAGTGGGGAAATTTCGTAAAGATATAGTTATACCCTGGAAGATTCACAACTTCTTCTGGGCTGTGGGAGTGAGCCACTCGAGAATTTCCACAAGCTTGCTGGGAGGAATTGCGTAACCATCCTTCAGGACCATGTTACTATTAAATGTAACCTCATCTCTGAAGAACTCACGCTTAGAGTGCTTTACATAAAAGTTGGCCTTGTGTAGTTCAGCCAACACCTCTTTCAAGTCCTTCTCATTCTGCTTTGGAGTGGGGGAAGCACGAATATACCTTTTATATGCCACCCCACAAGAGAACCAAAGTTCGCCAATCACATCATTGATCATCTGCTGGAATGTGTCTGGGGCATTTTAAGCCAAAAGGCTTTACATGGAACTGGAAGACCACTCTCCTGGTTGAATTGCCATAATCCACTCCTGGCCTTTTGCCACCTGAATCTTGATGAATGCATTCACAAAATTAAGCTTCAAAAATCCCCAAGCTTTTCAATCACCTGTATAATCGTCTGATTGAGGGAGAGGGTAGGGATCGTGAACTGTAATGTTATTAATATTCCCATAGTTCACACAGGGCTGCAACATCCTATCAAACTTCTGAGCGAAAACTATGGGAGATATGATAGGGGAGGCCTCATTAAACACCCACCCTTTCTCTAGCATATCAGTCAACTACGCCTCCAGTCCTTATCCTCCTGTTATATATAAGGATGCAAAGTAAAAATAATGTGATACCATTAGTGGCCAGCTGGAAGGCCAAATTATACTCAGAGTGGGAGGGAAGTCGGTTAAACTTCTCCATATTAAAGATATCTCTGTACTGGTCCATGCAGGAGGGGAAATATGCCAGCAGCGCCATGGCGGGAGGGTTGTCACAATTGACCCCTCTACGCCTACAGGAGAAAATGTATTAAACAATGAATTTCACCCCTTAGATAAGGTTTTCAAATGACAAAAAGTTGGGCTCCAATTCAATACAAACCTGTTGCCATTGCCACTAACCAACCCCCATGATAATGGGGAATAACAAATCTGACACAGCGTAAAATTGATTACAGAAGCCAAACCTGTACACTGCGAATGGTATGGGACATCTCACTGGGTAACAGGTCATTGAGGCAGAAACACACCTAAAACTGAGAAGCCTACATCAAAAGCGAGATTCAACCCCTGAGAGACTTTCAAACTCATAAAATTACCATCAGATCTTTGTCCAAGAGAGCCTAAATAGAAACTATGTTAGCGTCCAATTGAATCTTTACCAGCAACAAAATACGTCAGGTATTGTTTCTTATATAAAATGCAGGTTGCAACTGGAAGGGAAGCAGCATCTTCTAAACCATCCCCAGGCCGTCCTTGGGAGAAGACGCCATGGAATCACCATCTATATGTACCCAAACTTTGCTACTTCCGCCGGGGCAGCTGGGGCACAAACAGATTCACATATAATGTCTCCTCTGTGCATCTGGACTAAATGTAAGAGTTCTTCACCCAATCACATAACAGCAGGTCAGGGAGGTAGGGATGTGACCGCTGGGACAAACAACACCCACACACCTGCAACCCAACCAGGCTGACCTGGCTGTGAAGAGCAATGTGGACCCAACATTTTCACTCACGGGATGAAAGGAACCCTCACCAGTAGTTATGTTATGAGGAACTTCATCACTTTGTGGGAAAAACTACAACTGAGAGAATGTGATTGTAGTTCATGAAACCAAACCAGGACAGCACCTCTTGTACAACAAAGGGTGGAAAAGGATCAAAACTGTGGTCACTCTATTATGTCATGGAGCATGCAATAATAAGACTGCCTGAAACTCTGGGTGAGTGAACACTCAGAACCCCAGCTAGAATACCTCAGGTACAGCCATCTATTGACAGATGGAAAATGAAAAATTCAGATACAAGGAATTTATAAGGTTTTCCAGAATGGGAATAAATGCCAAAAAATATCTAACGGAAATCTCAAACTCATACAAATTTGATTTTTTAAGATTTTAATTGCAAACCAAAATGTCAGAAAAGGTAATATGGAGTGATGGTGTTACCTGTTAGGGACTGATTCCCTATATTCTCACTATATATGGGAAACTAAATTTAAGCACACTACTGTTGAGAATGATTTTGTAATTTTATCCTGGAAGATTGTCATTCTTTACAAGTTTTGATACTGACTCAGATAAAACCTCCCTGGTCAGATTGACATTGAATTCGCTAGTGTAATAATCATTCCTCCACAATTGTGCTTGTCGTGATGACAATGATGCCTCCAGTGGGTGGAAGGTTGCATCCATGGCCAAGCCACAAATGGCCGGCTCCATTGGATAGGGAAAGGGTAATAAATGTACCTTTTGGGGATGGGCTTGTTTATAAAAGCTTCTGGGAAAACCTGGCAGTTAGGAATCTTTGTGCTTGAAACTAAACTAGTTCCCTTAAACTAGTAAAACTTGACTTAACCTTCCCATCAGGACTTGAACCCATGGATACCCCCTCTTAAAACACATACCAATTGCCTTCCACTGATGGTGGCTTCTACCCTCCGCCACCTCCTGGCACAACTTATGACTTTTACCCACCAATTTTATTAGTGAGCAGGGGGCGGATGAGGCGTAATTTTCAGGGGATATGCCTTTACCCATCCCTCATCCACCACATGGACTAGATCACCAAGGGCAACGAGAGGGACAGCCTCCAGCTTCTTTCTTTTTTTCTTTAAAATGGGAATTTGTCCCATTCTAGCCACAAAAGGTTGTTCCCAAGGCTTACAGTAATGACATGTACCCCAGGAGCTTCATATTCATTAAATTCAGTACATGTGTTGCTCTGATCAAATTGATGTATGAGTCAATTTAATTAGTCCTGTAGAGAATAGTAATGTTTCTTTATTTCCTCCAGGGTAAGTCTAGGCGACATCCAGCAGAATAATTCTTCTTTCATAAAAAACTTTATTATTCTTCAAGTTTGTAACACTAATGTCCAGATCATGAATATGTTGGTGATAAAATAAGCAGTAAGCTTTCAAAAACTTTTTCTCATCTACAAAAACTTTAATACGCTGAAGCAAGTCCTCCTTAATCTCTTTGCTTCCAATGCTTTGAGGAGTCTTCTCAGTCTTGGCTTTCAGATCTTCTGTGAGAGTGTTCCAGTGTGGCTCAGCTTTGTTAAGGTGATGGTATACTTGGTTAATGTCTTCTTAACTGGGGGAGTTGCCCCTCATGTAGCTCTCAAATTTTTCGAGTCACTCTTAGTGTAGAGAGTAAAATTTGAGATGCACAGCTTTTTAGATCTTTTTTGCCATGGGCCACTTGGGAAATAATATTTTAAGCTACTGATAAGTTCTCAGAGGTTCAATGGGCCTTCACTTATCAATTCGTTGTGGGGCTTGCTCTAGCCAGGCCTTAAAGAGGGTGATCTATTCTTCCTCCTGTTGATGGCTAGTAGAGGATTGGGCTCTCATTTCGCCATGAGCTTCATTATCTTGTCTTTGGAGCTCTTAATGCATGCGTCCAGTAGTCTTTTGGTATTTTTGTTTGACTCTGAGATGTCCTTCTGGTGTAGCTTCATAGCTTCCTTGACATCTTTGATAACACTGGAACAAATAGTCCCCATTTGGTTATGGAGCTGAATGATGTAGGAACGGCTTACTTTGATCAAACTGCAGACATTCCATATACGTTGTGATTCCAAATTATATCCTGCGTATATGCCATTCATAAGGCCCTTTGTGTATTTTTATGATGGTGGATATCCTTACATGGACTCCTAGAAAATGCACAATATGATAGAGTGCAGGGTGTAGAAATTGCAGGATATAGCAAGATAGGTTTTTACTTGTTCCATAGCTCTCTTGGAGAACAAATGCTTCATATAGGCTCATGAGAGTCCTGTCCACAGCCGATGCCCTTTCAAAGCTGGCTAATTATCTTGGGTTAATGACCCCATAAAGTAAGTCTAAAACTCCTTCATTAAAAATTATTTTAGATGACGAGATTTGGAAATCTCCATTGCAATTTATTGAACTTCTTCAAATGTGATGATAGCGGACTTCCCATTTAGTCATCTTCTTCACCATTTCCATTGTGCACCCAGTGGGTGACACTATCAATTGGGTTATCTTCCATGGTGATAGCATTTAGATGAAGGTGTTGTTAAGCGTTGGATGAACCTATGTAGTGAGCACCATCCTGTTGCACTTTTATTTTGAGCTCAATTTTGCTATTCCCAAGAAGCCTGGCAGTCAGCACTTGAATCCGTCTGAGATGCATAAAAAATATTTTTTTATTTTTCAAGGATGCCAAGTCTACGCTTATGTCCTATCATCAAGTGTATCTGCCTATTGTAAGTGTGGTAAAATGGACTTATTGGTGTTAAGTTCCAGAAATATAATATAGAATTAATAACAACGTAACTTTATTATTATATGAGAGGTTTTTATATTTTATATTTAATAAAATAAGCCCCTAAAAGGAAGAAGATTAGTAAAATAATAGAGGGAAAATTTAGATGAGTGTTTTTAGTCAGGCGATTCATTCTTAATAGTATAATGCCTTTATGCATATTTTTAATAAGGTAAAAATAATTGTTGAATGTCTCAAGTCATATGAGACTTGGTATCATATAGGTCAATCATTGGGCAGATTCTTGACTCTTACCCTTCTGCAGGTTCATCTAAATTTAATGCCTCAAGTGCCACATTGAGTAATTGTCACTTAACCTTCTGGAGATCCTTAATTTCAATTAGGCAGAATTCATCTCAGGTATCTTAAGCTCAAATTGATCCAATAATTTTACTAGCATCAGTTTGAGTTTTTAAATTATCAATTTTTCATGTATTTAACTGAGGTAGCTACTTTAGTCCCTTTTATGGGTCTAGGCGTCTTTATTGTCATGGGAGTCAAATGGTTTTTTATCTTCCCATCATGTCCAATTTTCTGATATCCAACACCCCTCATCAGATAGAGGGCTTCTGAGCCATAATTGCTCTTAATACTTGGTGCCTCAAGAGGTTTCATGGGAATTGAAAGGTAGTATCTTGAGAACTTAGGCTCCTATGGTCCTCACAGTGTGCAACATCGCTATACTAAAAAAATCTAGTAATGGAGCTCAATAGCAGACTTTGTAACTTAATAGAAAAGATTACTACCCAACTAGGAATAAAGCTTATGGAAGTATTAGTAAACAAACACTACGGTTTAGCAGAGTCAAGTATTTCCAAATTGATTTGAAACAGCAAGTATTTTAAACCTTTTGTTGCTTCAACTGAAAACTAATACCATTATTTTAATCTGGTACACAGATGTCAAGAAATAAAGAAATATTCCTAGCATCTAACTAGAATTTTAGAAATTAAAAGGTCAGAAAAAAAGGAAAATTGAATGTTTGAAAGAAAACAGAAATTGTTTACCAGAAAGCTTTGAAATTAACTACAAAAAGTGACTTTATTATATCAAACAAAAGTACTTATAATATTTGACGTTTACTTAAAAAGTGACATGATCAATAACTCTTTTTATGAATAAATCTCTGATTTGGAAGAAAATGAAGAAATGTTTAGACAGAATTTAAGATTTTAGAGGATGAGTTAGAATTTAATGTTAATTAATCACATGGTACTTGAAAATAATGAAGACATAAGAGGTGGTAAGACAATGGATAAGACTACTAGGCAATTTGAAGCACTACAAATATGAGTGAAAAAGAGAAGGATATTTCTAGAAAAAATAGTATATTCTTATTTGAATGCTTCTGAGGAAGAAAATATAGGAAAATAATGTCCAGCCTAATAAAAAATGCCTAGCACCTTTACAGCAATCCCTTAAGTAACCCTTGAAAACACTCCATTTCTATGAGAATACCTATTTAGCACCTCCTATGATATAGTTAAAAGCTCAATAACTATTCCATAACTACAAGCGTTACAGCATGATAAGTTATTAGAGTTCTTTAGAATTTTTCAAATGACAATTTGCATATATAAATGATCTTCAAAAATGTAACTTTTAATAAAATGTCTTGATGATAATTGCCAAAATTTGGCACCACTTATTTGAAGTAAAGAACTGGACCTATGGTGAGGCTAAAAAGTTTGCCATGAAAGGATTTAGAATCCAAGAACTAACTGCAAGAAAAAACAAGGGTTATTGGGCATCCATTATAAGAAGACAATATTATGGGAGCTTTTCTAAACTAATTTTGCTAGAAGGCACAGATCCTAGACAATGCTAATGTGATGTGTGATTTTATACCTCAGATCACTATACAAACTGGTAAATCCCTACCTTGATCTTCATTATGTAATGATCTCTGATTCATATAAAGATAGTACCATTTCATAGTTATTCAATAATTTAGAGATTTTAAAACTACATTTTACGCTCCCAAAAAGATTTTTAAACTTAATAATCAAAACCACTTAATAATAATTTTGAGAAATACTCTAGGAACCCAAAGAATTATTTAAAGAGTAATATAGGAACAAACCTAAGGTAATAAGAACTTTAACAAATTTAATCTAATGTATAATAAGTGTGGAAAGGCAATTTTACAAATTTGTTGGAAGAAGAAGCCAAAAGATCAGAAAAACCATGTTCGCACAAGGATAAAAAAGAGGACACTGAGCCAAAATAAAAAGGCAATGTATTCTATATTTGTAACATACTAGATATGCACCCAGCCAAGTTCCCCTGACAAAACACTAGAGAAAAAATGACCTATATTAGCTTTTGATGAGGACATCTTGGATTCACTACATCAAGTTGTATGAAAGTATATTAATTTGATAAAAAGATCCAAAGCTAAGGAGATTGACCCTGATATTATAGAAGTCCAATATCATCCATATGTTAAAAGTTTATTGATAAAGTATGAATCAACAAAAATGGAAAAAAGATACTAAAAGTACACTTGAGAACACTATTGTCTTTTTTCCAAACAGCACAATTTTATCTTTTTCCTGACATTTCTGCTCAAATATTAACACTTTTGGTTTAATAAATGAGACCACAATTCATACAGTAAACAATCTTTCTTATCACTAAAAGGTATCAGTATGTGGATGTCTTTAGTCAATAGAGTAAAAGTGAGGTAAATTATCAAAAGTTATGCTCTCATCAATATTGTTTCACAAAAATTGATAAAATGTATAAAGATTGCGCCAGCTTTAGAACATCAAAAGTATTATGGAACAGCGGGACCCAATTCTACTACTTTATGCAAAGCATATAGTACCTTAAATCTCCAAATTAAGTCTTTAGTCATCTCAGCTTTAAGAATTGTGCTGCCTAACAAGAATTATGACATCTTATTGGCACCAAGTTCATAAGGAGATATGATGTTAAACGGAAATTTGTGAATCCACCTTGAAATTTTTAGTTCAGATGTTACCATTTTTTATAGCTATAGAGGGATGCTCTCATGATTAATGGAATAACTTCATAAACCATATAGGAAGACTTCATTAATCCCATAATTATAAGTAAATGTTAATCACGTACAAAGCCTGCCTAATCATATAAATGAAAAAACCAATGCAATTAAATTCAAAAATTGCAGATAAATATTCAGCCTGTCATGAAGCAGTTTATAAATTAGGTTCAAAACTCAAAAATCCTGAACAGCTCTATATAGAGTTTGAAGCTTCATGCTAAAAATTGAAGATTAAACCTTTATATCAACAGAGATTCTAAATCTGGGTTATAAAGAGATTTGATATTTAGTTACAATATTTTAAAAAAATCCCAATTGAAGTCAAGTAAAAAAAATAATTGTGTTTACTAAAAATGATTTCACAACTGAAAAGTAAAAACTTTAATAATTTGGTACAATGGAAAAAAGGAATACCAGAAAGATAATGCTGAAAATATGCAAACTCTGTTCAATTGGGATCAACTAAGTAGATTAGTAAAAACTAAAAAGAGGAAGTTTTGACTTTACTTGAGAAGTACTTGATTTATTTTAGCTCAAGATGACCATGATCACATATGCGCAAAGAATGTGACTTATATAGTTGACACCATGGAATCAAAACCAATTAAAATGATGATATTTAAAGGTTAAGAGAAAAGCAGTGGTTTCTAAGGGAACTAAAAACCTGCTTGCCCATGATATGCTTTTTTCCTCCACAAGTCCCTTATTGAGTCCAATTATAGTTGATAAGAGATAGACTAAATCTAGTTTTAATCAAAATACCACCATCTTAACAAGACTTAAAGAAGGATTTTTACCTTTACCAAGGGTCAATTATGCTTTAGATCATCTAGGTGGCGCTAGTTCTTTCTATGGATCTGGTATTGGGTAATTAAGCAAGTTGAATTACCAAAGAAGAACAGGAAAAATGTTCTATCATGATAGCACAAGGGCTCTACCAACCTATGAGAATGGCAAGTATTGTGTAATGCGCCACCACTTTTCAAGTGAAGAGTGATAAAAACTTATCTAATCACCATTTCTCTTGCTTTTTGATTTTTTTAAACAATATTATTGTATTCAGTATAACTTTCTCTAATGATTTAAAACACTTTAAATAATAACTTTTCTTTCTCGTTGCAATCACTTTTGCAACCTATTCAATTCTAGTCTGAATCTAGTTTGATAATCTCACAGAGGAGATTAGTCTGCACCCATGTCAGGGAGCAGTTGAGCAAGTAAGGTAAGAGGAGCAGGTGGAAGGCCCGCAGCCTCCAACATTTGAAAACGCCCTGGAGAAACTGGCGGAATAGACAAAAATTTTAAAAAAACGGTGGTCACTATTTCCCCAGAAATACTCACATGGCAAGCACGATGCAACCAGTACATCAACACGCCGCACTCCCAGCCACTTTTGTTGGTGGAATATGGAGTCTGCATGTTTCTGGACATCCAACAAATGGCTTTATGGGAAAAATTTTGTGAAGATGTGCACACCTTTTTCCTGACCACGGTGTACGTCGCACCTCACTCCATGTCACATGGTTGGCTGGACCTAGGTTTCAAAAACAAAGAGGCAGCAGACGAGGCTGCTGTGGTGCATGTAGTGGTTAACCTCCCTGAAGGGCAACGGGTCATTGAAACCAAATGCACCAGATGGATGAAAATAAACCAAATTTTCCTCACGTTTGACTTTTTGACTACTACAGTAAAACGTGACATTTTGGAACAACCCTTGAAAGATGGTCTCGCCATATATGGCGAAATACAATCTTTTGAAATGCAATGCTTCACACTGATGCCACACCTGTGCACTGGCAAAGCCATCGCAGTTCTGACCCCAACTGAGGAGATTGTGAAGGACATAACCCAGATCCCACACTCCACTTTTATTAATATCAAAGGGCATACCACCTACCCATTCTGGGTGACCATGGACACCGCACCCCCCATCTGCACCCACTGTGATACATTCGGCCATAAGGTGCACGCATGCCCCACCAAGGAGGGCGTCACATTCCAAGAGCACCCCTCGGTGGCCATGGCCAGCAGAGAGGCACACTACGAATCAACCATAAGCACCAAAGAGGCTTTCCCATGGGGAGCGCAAGGCTGCTACCTGCTGGTAAAGCCCATCTCCCTGCAAGAGCGGAAGAAGGCCAAGCAGGCCCACAGGGCCGCGGCCAAGGAAGCAGCTAAAGCCACCACCGCTATCCCACACTCCCAATGCCAGGAGGACATTGAAACCTTCGTGGCAGAAGCAACTTGGGAATCCATCAACCAATCAGATTGGGAAGCCCATGCCAATTGGGCCACTCAATCTGAGGATCCAATGGGGGACTTGATCTCACCAAATTGTTGCACCCAAGCTCCAGTTGAAACTGACTTGGGGCCCATCCCAACTGAAAATTTTTTTTGAACCGCTCAATGGTGCACCAAACTCATCCGCACTGCAAAAAATTTGTCTGACGTCAGGGAAACAAAAAGTGAAGGCTAAAGCCAATGCAACTCTTTCTGCAAAAATTAACAAAAATCCTGATAGCGTTGCTGCTAACACCTGTGCTGCCGTGAAGGCCCATGGGGATCTAGAGGAGGCTAGTGGGACCAGGTGCCCACCTCCTTGCACCCAAGGTGTGATGGAAACCTTCACTTTAGGGACGTTGAATATCGGCGGACTCAAGGCCTCACCATCCTGGGCTAGGAAACTGAGTTTTTTAAAACAAAATTTACCCGTGGATATCCTGGCCATCCAGGAGTCCCACTGTCTATGAGGTTCCGAGGAGGCTTGAAAATCCATGCTCCTACCATCCCTATCCTTTTGGTCAGAGCACTATGGGGTGCTAGTTCAGAAAAACAATCTCTTCAAATTTTTATCATCAGAAACATTCCTAAATGGCTGAGTTCTCATTGTCACTTTCTCATAGGCTGACATAGCACATGCAATTGTCAATATCTATGCCCCAAACAGTGCATGTGAGCGTCAAGAATTTTTCTTGTCGGTCAAATCCCTCCCACTACCCCCAGACCCTTTCATAGTCGGTGACATGAACTGTTGGCTAAACACACCAATGGACTGGTGGCCTTCCTCACCCCATGCCCCCCAGAGTCATGTAGAACTGCGCGTTCTAAAGGCCACCCTCAGGTTAATGAATGTGCTGCTGTGACATGCCCCGCTGCTTAAAAACATGACAAGCCCCCACATCCACAATGGCCAATTAAAATCCATGACCCACATCAACCTTATCCTAACGCCGGCGAAATTCTAACCCCGCATCTCCCACTTCAAAACAACAAAAATGGAATTCTCTAGCCACTGACTGGTCTCAATAACCTACCACCTACCCACCACAGTGGCCAGGGCCCCACATTAGTGCAAGCTCCACCACCCAAACTTGCGTCACCAGGATTTTCCACTTGGGTGGAAGAAGCAACTTTGGCAAAAGAGTTTGTAACAACATTTTGTGCAGACCCCATCTCCACATGGGCAACCTTCAAAGAGGATACCATCCGCCACTCTCGCCACCTCTCCTCCAGATGCTCACGAGCCACATTGGCGATCATTTCGCGTTCTCTGGAAGAATTGGCACACCTGGAGTCCAATATCCCCGCTACAGGATACAGCTCTGCATGGGGCTGGAAGTGGGCAGAAGCAGCTGCCCACCTCAATGCGCTCAAAAGGCAACACAAACATTGGGTTTGTGTTCAATACAGGGCCAAATGCATCACAAAGGGCAACAAGTGCACTGCATATTTTTTTAAAAGAAATTTTCGCACCACGCCAGAGCATGGCCTGCACACAGGTGCAAAGATTGGATGATTCCATCGTGGATACACCAGCCAAAGTGGCAATCGAAACATGGAAGTATTACTCTGAGTTATACCAATCTGATCCAATTCAACTAGCCAAAGTGGCAGAATTTCTCAAACGAGCCCACATCTGCACCATTTCTTGATACCTGGGAATAATGAATTTAATTACTCCGAACAAATTATGGACAGCCATCTGCAGTGCACCTAACCAAAAATGCCTAGGCCCAGATGGCATCCCATATGAATTCTACAAAAAATACTTCAAATATATATCCCCACTGCTGCTCGCTTCGCTTAACCAGAGCCTGTTGTATATGCGCCTCCTACCAGGAGGACATGAGACCTTTACTGTCACACTCTTCAAGAAAGGGGATAAGCTAGACTTAGCCAACTGGTGCCCCATTTCTTTAACCAACACGGACACAAAAATTTTAACAAAAATCATGGCTAACCATTTAGGGATTATAGCATCTGCCACCATCTCCCCAGAGCAATTCAGCTTCATACCCAGAAGTTCAATTTGGGATAACGTGCACTCTGTGGCTAATGCATGTCAGTCCACAGCCTCTGGGGCACTTGTATTCTTGGACCAACAGAAGGCCTATGATAGAGTAAACTGGGAATACCTCAGGGCCTGTCTCCATCAATTCTGCTTACCCCTCGCTTCATCAACTGGGTGATGCTGCTCACGGAATCTGCAACAATGGCAGTACATGGCCCTGGCTTCCTATAGGAAGTAGTCCGCCCTCAAAGGGGCTTGCGACAAGGGGACCCCCTCAGCCCACTCTTATACAACTTCAGCCTTGACCCACTACTGCGAAGTGTGAATGCCCAACTCACTGGGGCCCATGTGCCAGGCCAAGCCCCAGTCAAGATGTTGGCATTCGCAGATGATTGTGTGGTTGGGGTGTCTAATAATCAAGATGCACGCGCGCTTGAAGCTCTCATCCAGGAGTATTCCCGGGTAAGCAACGCGGCACTGAACGCTTCCAAAACCGAAATCATCCTCCTTGGTCGGTCTCAGAACTGCTGGGCCCCAGAAATTAGTTCCCAACCCGGCCCATCTGCTCACCCACGTCCTCGCCCTACCAGCTCAACACACACCGCCCCACTGGTGCTCCCCTTCATGCTACGCCCTACCATAGGACTGGTACGCCATCTGGGCGTGTGGATGGAGGCAGGCGGATATGCGTCAGCAGTAATGGAGAGCCATATTCTGGACAACGTGACAAAGCGAATTGCCTCTCTCAGAGCCCACCCTACTTCCCTTACTGGCAGGGTTGTTTTAGCCAACTCTATGCTCCTCTCCAAAGTCTGGTTGGAGCCCACGCCATCCCCTTCTCCCCAAGCTTC
Source organism: Massospora cicadina (assembly GCA_022478985.1). Classification (NCBI taxonomy): domain Eukaryota; kingdom Fungi; phylum Entomophthoromycota; class Entomophthoromycetes; order Entomophthorales; family Entomophthoraceae; genus Massospora; species Massospora cicadina. Next base: position 87,709 of record JAKSZP010010584.1, read on the forward strand.
TTCAAATCCTTATATGCCCTGCTGCAAGGATGGCTTTGGTCAGGCCGCCCTTCACCAGTATGGCTAGAGGTCATGTTTGGCCCTCATTGTCATGGTGGCATGGGTCTGCTCGACTTCAGAGCCCATGCTGCCAAGATCTTGGGTACCTGGATAGCGGCCATCACTGCCCCTACGCTCCCCTCCCAACACTGGTCCCACGCGGCCCACTCCAGCTTCTCCTGAGCCTTGGGCCTCAACAACCCATCAAACCCCCACTCCCTGATGAAATACCTCGCTTCACACCCATCGGCTACAGGCCCTCATGGGACTAAAACCCACTACAAACGAATCCTCCTCTCCATGTGGAGCGCTGAGTGGAGAATTTGTATTAGCGGACACACAGCCCAGAGAGACCACCCCTCTCCTCAGTTCACACAAGAATTACAGGGGCTACCCATCCAAGATGGCGTGATCCCCACACGGCCCCATTTCCTATCCAGGGTGGACTACCTGGACATGATGTACATCCCTTACTCCATTGAGACCCAAAAAACTATCTGGAAATACGCACACCATCCTCTGTTGCAGCCTCAAGTCCGCTCCCATGTGTGGCACTGCCTGAGGTGGGTGTATCATACAGCTGAGCGATCTAACGCTTTACACTCATCCTGTGTCGTGTGTGGCCAGTATGGAACGCTGTTCCACCGCCTGGAGAAGTGCCCTACCTCTAAAGTGATATGGCGCGAAGTTTAACGTCTGCTGGGCCAGGATCAAACGCATCCCTTCAGTCTGTCAAGAGATATGTTTGCTCTATCAATGGCCTCCTCCCTTCCACCCTCCCTCTGTGCTTTGGTGGTTGCAATTGCCATGTGGAGCATCCACACGATTGTCTTAGATGCCATCGCAGGCTCCGCCCCAACCCTCCCAGAAGCTGTCCACAGATTCTGGTCTCATTTGGCGGACCACTTTCAAGCGTGGATGTTTGGATACCTCCCACCGCATCGCTGACAGCTGGTCTCCTCCTGGTTCCCAGTCTGGTTCATCAAATCAGACCCCTTCCTCCACATGTGTTCAATTGTGGCTACGGTCCCTTCACACGTTCCCTCCCCCTCCCCATAAGTGGCGTTCCCGCTGGCAACAAGAGATAGCATCGCTTCTCTGGGGTGCCTTCCCTGGTACTAAGTTTTGTCTCTTCTGAGTTATATTCGGAAGTGTCCATCCCATGGTCAGCCTTCCCCGCAATAAATTTAAATTTAAAACACTTTAAATAATCATTCAAGCAGTTGACCTCTGATAAACTTAGAATAAACCAAAAAAGTGCCATTTATTAAAGAGGATGTTGGAATACTTAGTATTTGTGATAAGCTAGGAAGTGTTTCTACCTCAATAACAGAAGATCAAAGTCATTGAGTGGATGTCATTCTGAAGAGTTTCCATATTACAAGTCGATGGGATGGTTGGCTATATTTGATTCTATCAAGAACTTTGTAAAAAGAAAACATAATTTCCTTATAAAAAGTCTGAAGAAAAGGGCTAAATGGAATATAGATGCTAAGCTTCATTTTGTCTAGCTCTAAAAGTAATGGATAACAAAATTCATATTAAAGTTCCTAATTTTAACTGACCTTTATAATACAGTTAGATGCCTCACTTATGTTGTTTGTGCTGCTTTAAGTCATTTTTTATAAAATCAGGTACATAAAATATGCAGACTATGTGAGTCAAAAACTAATTAAGGCAGAACAAAATTTTACTGTGACTGAGTGAGAATTTATTGTGGTTATATACGTCTGCAAGTGGTTCCATGTATTCATTCTTGAACGCACTTTAGGTTCAAATTCTATCATGCTTCTCTCCACTTTCTGCATTAAAAATAGAACTAGAAGAGAGGTTAGAACAGCGGGTAATAAAAAAACAGCCCTATATTTTCTTAATTAAACACCATACTGGAGTAAGCAAATAAAATGCTGACAGGCTATCAAGACTTCCAGAAGAATTATTCTAAAACTAAGAAAATGAGTTCTTCTTAAAGATGGTAGTTGAAGATCTAGAAAATGAAACGCAAGAAGTTCAAGACATGCAAAAGAAAGTAATGAACACTTAAATAGTAAATAGGAAAGTGTACAAAATTGTATATTGCAAGAAGATTTTATAAAACTATCTGATCAATCAATCATTATTTAAGCTACTCACAAGGTCATTGGCCATGGTATCCTAAGGGAAACTTTGAAGCACCATCATCAATACTATTATGAGAATATAGAAGTACGATGTGGCTGATATCATCTCTTGTGGTGTTAAGTATCAACTCCACTAGCCTCACAGAGCAGAAAATGTACTGGTTAATAAATCCAGGGTTTGTATGGCATACAGTCTCAGTATACTTCATGGAAATGTTAGTTCTAGCACTAGATGAGCCACAAACATTATTTTTTGAGTGACATCTAGCCATATGGGTTGAAACAAAGGACTTTAGCTGTGTCATTGCACTCAGTACCACAATCCCTTTTGGATCAAGTGGTTTACAAACATGGTTTTTCTCAGTTAATCATTAGCGATAATAGCCAATTTTACTTTTTTATATTTCCCCAATTGACTATTTTAAGGAACCAAGGGAGTGGTGTCTATTCATGTGGTCTCAAGATGGTTGGGGTATTTAAATGGTAGAATAGCAAATTAGCTTCTACGTTAAGGAAAAAGGTCTCTGGTAGGAGTCAACATGGGCATCATATTTAGGCTTGGTGACTTTTGCATACTACATATGCTATTATTCTTCTATTGGGAAAACGCCTTTTGAGATACTATATGGATTGCATGCAGATATTCCTTCAAATATTGTACTCTGCTGTAGAGTTACCTATAGGATAATCCCAGTGAATTATGTGTATCAACTAATTAGTATATTAAATCAATTTAAAACTGCAAGCCTATTATATAAAAATTTTGATAGAACATACAAGACAAAATTGGGACAATTTGAATTGATTAACCCCTTAAAGAATTTGCATTTGGAGACCAATTGTCCTATTATGCACATACGGTTTTAGTTTATGGAAAAAGTTAGGCACATCATGAAATGAATTAAAACAGTTATTCTGAAATTGGCAACAGTTGCCTATACAAACAATAACATCACCAATGGTCACACAAGTAATAGGGTACATAGTAAATTAATTGAAAAATGGATTAAAATATAAAACATTTAATTCTAAAAAAAAAAAGAAAAACCAAAATAAAAAACAATATAATATATTGAGAAAATTATAACCTTAGGTATTGTTCAGTTACTTATTGCTATCAAAACCCTCAGCTCTCAGGACTTAACCCCATCTGAAACTCCTCATGGGGGAAGGAGGTTAGATTACAACAGTAGTGAGCTGATTGTTAAAATTTTTTTTAGAATGCTTGCAAAAGTCAACCTTAATTGAAACATTGTCCTTTAGATACAATGAGATTTTGTGAAGTTAGAGTTATAAGGAAGAGTTATCCAGTTATCATAATTTTCTAACCAGGATAATCATAATGGGTAGAAAAGAAGCAATAAAAAAGAGGCAACTAGAAAACATGTTTGTATAGTCCCTGTAGGGAATAGGCGCTGGGAGCTGAGTCTTTATAGCTTGATAACCGGATTTTTCAAGAACACTTAACATATTAGCTATCATGTGCAAGTAACGTGGGTAGGAGGATGTCAGATCATACCCCAATCATTGACATTGATTAGAGGTACCTGTCTTAAGCTTTGAAAAGGAGGTAAGATTCAAGGAACAAGTTGCAACTTGAAGGATATATGCATGGGCTTCTTGGATTTATGAGATACAAGAAAATTGAAGTTGAGGAGTGGTAGCATAGTGGGGTGGTTCCTGCTTCACTATGGTTGGGCTTTTATTGAAAGAGGTTTGAAACCAGCACAGGATAAAAAAAATTTCCATGGTATACTTTTCCCAAGGTCGACCTGCCTTGTTTACTAAAAAAAAGGAAATGGAAGCTGGGGGATTTGAAGGGTTACATTGACCAGTTACAGATGAATTGACCAGTGAACCATAATCCATAAGCTGCTGAATAATGGCACAATTAATAGCTAAGATTGATGTAGTTAAAGGCCATAATGATAGCTTTAGAAACTATATCTTTGAGTTTACTATGTTAGGGTTCATGATGCTCTTATCTGCTATAGATATCTCAGATGAAATTTTGATGGTTCTTTAATATTGCCTTGACCAACCAGAAACTTTAGAAGCAATTCTGGAATTGATAGAAGTAATCTGTTTAGGTTTTTAAAATATGGACTAATTTGACTCTAGTATTATCTGATAATTAGCTGTGAAAGGAGATCAGTCAAGTAAGTAACTTAAGCCCAATTGAGATTTTGATGGGAGTGGAACTTGTGGCTGAGTTTTTAAGCTTTAACAAGCCCTGGTCCTTTCACTGTTATAGTCACAGTTAGTAATGAATTAGGGGTTTGGCAAAATTATCCACCTGTCCAAGGACATTTGGTCTAATGAGGCTATAGCCCAAATTCATTCTAGTGGTATGAATCATCGCATAGAAATTAAAAACTTCTGTTTCAGAAAAAGTGTTTTAGATAATTTTTATAACTAAAATTATTAGAAGAATGTAATTTGTATCCTGTATATTATAGTCAAATTAGGGGATGAGTTGGAAACTTACATGACACATTATACAGCTTAACTTAGATTAAGCTTTAATTATTTATATATTAGTTAGCTATTAATTATAAAGTTTGTCAATTATGCTTGTGATATCTTTTATTGATCTATTGATTGGTGATAGATACCAATCAATCATCAATTCTGCATTACATTGGAACAATCATGATATTTTTTACTGAGTATGCAAAATTAAGGACAGTTGCCAACAACACTTATATCCTGGCTCATAAAGGAGCTTTACCATTTGTAAATCTGATACTTAGTCTCCAATATTGATAGCTAATATCATAGCATTTTAGCATGCTATTTTGTACATAATTAGCTGGGAAAATATAAGAGTTGTAGCTTCCTTTTCTAAAAGTTAGTCTGATTTGCATTCAAAAAATACTTATTGTAGGCAATCATCGCCAAGTTGAAAGTGATAGCAACAATTGCCATTTTTATGTCATATAATATTCTCACTACTATATATTATTCCTAAGCTAATTATTAAGAAATACTAAATTTTGATTGTTTTATCTGTGTTACTTCTTTTAAAAATTTCTGGGCTTAGTTCAACTTTCCATCTATTAAGATACCCCAGTTGTGGTTGTAAACATTTATAAAAGTAAACTTGACTAAGATAACTGTCCCCATACAAAAAATAAAACTATTTAAATTAGTTAGTCAAGCTTGTACACCTGTAGAACCATTAGGTTTTTACAACTGCCGCTCAAGATACTTGCATAGTATAATGCATGGCTACAAATTTCAATTGATTATAAAGTTGCTTACTTCTCCAGTATTATTTTGAGTATCTATACTCAAGTCCACATCTGTACTGTTCTATATAAATGAACCAAGTAGGTGAAATATTATGAAATTGTCCTCTTTATAAATTGTATTTGTAAAATCTATATATATAAGATGATGCATTGCAGTAGTGATCATTATATATATGACTTAAACGATCTTCATATAAGCCTACAACTACATTTGAGTCTGCAACAATTGCTTTTAAGCCTATACTTTGCCATGTAGTTACCCTAAGCCAGTATGGCAGTTCTTGTCTGGTAACAACCATGTATATCTGAAAATGATTGCAAAATAGGCTCTGCCCATACAATCTGGAGCGATAAATTCTAACTTTATTGTTAGTTTATTCTAAGGATAGCATAGCACAAGCAGATAGACTTCCTACTTAATGATCTTAAGCCGCAGTTCTTAATATAGACACAAGGCTTACTGGCTAACACTACCAACTCATTAATGTCATTGTGATAAATCAGATTAAACTCTTCTTTTTTATATTTTAAGTTATATTGAGAGTATGAAACTGGAGATGATGCACTTGAGGATGGGGGAGGCGAGGAGAATGAAGAATTAAAATTGAAACCCTCCAACCAGGAGGAATTGGTAAAATGCCTATCCAATGATGTCAGGGGGGAAGGGGGGTCAAGCGCCTCCTCAGTGGCTGAGATCTCACATAATACGCGAGTCATGGTGGAGAGAAGTGGAGTAGAGGTGTCAATGGGATGGGGCTCAAGTTCATTGAATGGTGGGTTTTTAAGGATGAGAATGACAATGAACATAGAATTTAAATTCTGGCAAGGTCATGTTCTGCTTGGCTGTGGACGCCAGGATGGGAGACAAATTTTGGCGAGAATTGACTTCACTACCTTTAATTGTTGATTGAATTTTGCTGTCATAGTGATGGAGTAGATTTAGATGGTTGCTTTTGTGTGAAACGTGTTAAATTCACACTTGACAACGGCAGGGAAGTCAGGTGGGAAGGTGGGTGGGTCATGCTGTTGGCCAATAAGGAAGCTGATTTTGCAATTTCCTTGTGGAGTGTAGACATTCAGGTGATTCCACTGCCAACATCGTGAGCTGGTGATTAGTTTGGTATGGGGTGGTGCAAGGCTTTGGTGCATAATGGTGAGAAGGGAGTTTTACATCATAGTCCACGTTTAAAATTGGTCAAAGTCAATTGGTTCAGCTGAATTGAGAACAGGGTTGCCTGATTCAGTAACCTCATCCAGATATACCCGGGTTTAGAATAAACCCATTTAAAAGAATATGCATATGGTTGGGGTTGGGTGGGTGAATTTGCCTAGGCGTTGTTGCTTTGAACAGTTTTCCAGGAAACATATTGAGTGGCTGAAGTGGGGGATTGCTGATAGTGTGCGTTGAATTGATCAGAAACCACCTGCCATGGGAGATCCTGATTGGCTGGTCTTTTCTCAGATGTGTCCCTATTTTTGGGAGAGGAGGGGAGTAAATAGATCCAGAGAGTTAAATTTTCCACGTTGGCAGCGAATTGGTCACAGTTTTGTGTCTCAGTGCAGCTACAGCGTAGGAAGGGCACATGCACTTTGAGTGGTCTAACCCAAAGCATGAGGGCATACAGTCCATCCACCCTCCACGCGGGCCCAGAATGGATGGTTGGGTGTAGATTGTATGGCGGTGTGAGGGAAATCTCAAGGGGGATGTTACCATTATGGGGTGAATTGTTGCAAAGGTGCAAGGCCAAAGAGGCAGCTCGTTTTACTTGGAACAACAAATGAAGCATGGGGTCCAAGCCATAGATTCAGAACTTCCACGAGCTCCTGGAAGAGCACATTGGGTGTGAGGTTAGTTGGAATATATGAACTTTACCACAAGGGTCATGTCCTTAGGCAACTAAGTGCATGTGGTAAGAATTGGTATGTTTTTATATATTAATGGAACTGTCATCACAATTGTGGCGTTGGCTTCACACAAGAAACTGATGTCAAAATACCTCCTGAAGGAGAAGAAGTCAATGAATCCAGCAGGTGTCATTGCCACCTGAGCCAAGTTGATGATCGCTGCATCATTGTGGGGGAAGAAGGTCCCATATTCAACCCAAATGAAAAACCTCATATTGCTTCTGGGGTGCACCAGGGGCGGTGAGGCACCACCTGGGAGTGTGCAAGGTGGAGTGCTAGGTCCCAAGGCGGGATGAAGTGACCAGATGCGTTGGGTGGGCTTGCTGATTCAGCCCAGGCATGCTTTGGCACTGGCCAAAAACTTTAGGGGGTGGCATGCCACCACCTCACGCAGGGGCAGCGGGCGTCAAACTTGCTGACATAGGCTGGGTTCAGCGCTGGCAAAAGTTGGGAAAGAGTAAAAAGTTATTTCTGACTAAAATTTGAGTTTGATAAAATTACTGACTGTAGTGAAAGAGAGATTATTATTATTATTTCATTAACTAAAATAGTTTCTTACAACTTAAGAAGTAAAATTAATTTTAAGTATAGAAGTAAAACTTCTGGGCTTCCATGTTTGGAAAAACTTAGTTGAACAGATAACTTTAACATTAGCTTTATCTATAACTTCTGGCACAAAGATGTCCTCAATCCACAGTTATAAATTTGGCGGAATTGTTGAGATACACCAAAAGGTTTGTGCACAGGGTCAAACCCACTGAGCAGTAGAATGGATGTTATGGAGATCGTCAGTCCTCAGAACTCATTTAGAAAAAATAAATATAATAATATGGAGCGATTGCCCCAATAACACTTCTTTATTTTAATGCAATATATTTAGCGGATTCTTGTTGCTCCTCTCTCTCAATCCTACTTGTCACACTGATATCTCAGCAACTTTGGTCAATACTGACCATTTTTCTTGGTAATTCAACCGCATCTCATTGGTTCCAGCAGAGGTTACTATGTAATAAATTCACAATCACCTTAACTTGAGGCGATCCACTCGCTATCCATTGTATGTCAACATCTCATTATTCATCATTTGTCAACATTACCTTATCACCTGATTCAGAGGCAATATAATATTATTTTTCAACCCAATATTGCCTCATCCTAAGGCGCTCAAATAATTGTAACTCAATATCAGACTCAGCAGATTCTTATCATTCCGCTGTAACAACTTAGGGCTTATTGTCCAGTAATATCAGAATTGCAACATCCACTTTGCTACATAATTTATTGATAAGCTTATAAAGTTATACCAGACGGGGTGGAAGGTGAGTCGGTAAGGGCGTACGGCTACCAACCTGAAGGTTGCGGGTTCGATTCCCGCCCTTCGCACATCGATCGGGGTGCTAGCCAAAGGAAGCTATTGGCGGTTAGTAGGTCTAATAACACGAAAACCTTACCCATGACGTAACCAGAAAAATTTGAGTCCCGATCCGGAGGTGGAAAAACTTTCTTCGACGGAGTTGACCCTGTTCAGGTTTCATGTCGTTTCTTTCTTTCGGTAATGCCTGTCTCCTGGTCGGCTTGCCTCGGTTAAATAAATATAAAGTTATACCTATTTAAGCTCAAAAAACACAATCAAATTATTAATAAAAATACAAATGTCTCATTTCTCAATAGAACGATGCTGATAACTAAATCTAAACATTCTTTTTAGTTTTCTAGGGTATTAATTTCCCAGAGTATCATGTATAGCTTATAAATTCATTAAAAATAACAGCAATCTTAATCCATTGATAGTTTTTTGTTATGCCTGTTAGATAACTTGATATTGTTCTAATATTAGTTTGTAACTTTCATATGAATGGATGAGTTATCCAACCATCTACTACTTTTTATGTAGTTCACTTCCCAAATTAAGTATAAGGCTTTTTAAGTTGAGCCTTTATTTAGAAGTTTATGTTTCTATTAGTAAGTCATTGGTATAACATTGATATACTCTTTTTTGGCGCAGATTCGGTCATGATAGGCGTTTGCAATAAACTTTTATCTCTTATTTTTTAGCTATCAAGACGAAAAATGTAATCTCAGAGTTTTTGGTTATAAATTCTCTAAGCGCTAACAGGCCATCTGTTCCTTCATTTGTTGTATACATTTAGGAAAAATGTTAGGTAACTAAGGTAAATTTCTTGCTGTTTAACATAATTAGAAGCTTAATTGATAGAAATGGCTGGATATTTGCACTCTTTTGAATTATAGTTTCTATCAATTCTAGTATGCATCAATTTTTAGTTGCAAGATTAATTGTCATCTTTGAGATCAGTTAATCTAAGATGGTCCCAACAGCTTCATCAAAAGAGTTACTAAAGGCCAAAAATAGCTTGTTGAACTTTGAATAGCAAAAAATGGAGCAGTAATTAATAGCCAATGGACATTAAAATCTTATTTCTGATCAGAGAACTTAGATAAAGATTAAATTTTTCTTACAAAGCAGGTCAGTGACTCAGCTTGCTTTAGATATATCTGGATTGAATTGACATTAATAGACCATCATACTAGTATTAGCTTCACCATTATAGTGGTGCTGAAGTATTGAGTTTATTACCCAAAAGTGTTCTATATGGAGATTTAACTTTCCTTGGGATGGCTCTTGGCAGTGAAATGGCTTCTAAGATGTTATGGCTAGGCACTTTTTAATTTAAGTGGGTTCATAATGGAAACTTTCCAGGGTCACTACTATAGTATGCTTAAACATCATGAAACTTTATGGGAACATAAAAATTATGCTAAATTAAAATAGGATAAAATCTAGAATTTATAATTTAGCTTATAACTTAGTAATATTTGAGGGTGAGTGACAGCCTAATGGCAGTGGGCGCGATTTTTTCTCCACAATCAAGATACCTACTACTCACCTGCTAGAAAGGTGAACATCAACTATCTTTATCATTTTTTGTACTCCAGATCGTCACAAACCCATTGTCTTGGGACTTCCAGGTTGAGGCTCTGGGATTTTATACGCAGTTTCACCTGGATCATCAATTAGTGGACCAGGCCAATCTATATACTCAAATAATTCCTAAAGTCCTTTATTTTGTTTTTACTATCTGAGGTAATTGACACACTAGGTGGCGTGATGTTTAAATCATTGTTTCTGATTTTAGAAAAGAGCTTTTGAATTTATCACCATTTATAATCTCTGTAGGGTATTTGATTTGTCCACAATTACACATTCTGACAGCGCCCCCCTCAAAAATCCTATTATAGAGGGACATAGCCTTTAAGAAATCTAATGTGAACCCACTTGGACGCAGTTTCTTAGTTAACGTCTGAAATTGAATATTCAAACTACACATTATATATGATATAATATGGGATCAACCAGGAGGCGTCAAGTTTTTATGTTGTCCACCAGGGAAATGATAATAATAAAAACAAGGTCCCCATTTTTAGGTAAGTAGGGCCAGTTGATGATCATTAAATATGCATGGTCTCCTTTGTGGTAGTCATAATAATTTCTTTGGTGGTTATTTCCTGTAACCTGATAATTTTATTAGACAATGATCTCATGGATATTTGTTATTTTTGGGAGCAGATGAATTCAGAAGAGGTTGCACACTGCCAGGCTATCGTTGATCACTAAAAGAGGTCCTGAAAAGGAGACATATTGATTACTTGATGTTTGATTATTCAGTAGGCCAGTAAAGCGGAGGGCAGATAATGATTTCATTGCATTGGTTTGTAGGCTGTCATCTTTTTTAAAATAAATATAAGAAACTTATTCACTCATTCCACCACCTCATTCATTAAAGGATTGTATGGCGCATTGAAAATTTGGTTGGTACCAAAAAGGGAACTCTGTTATTTTACTACTTGTAATATAAAGCCAACCTTTTATCTGAAAGAATAACTCTTGGGCAATTGTATTGAGTGAAAATGGAGCAGAAAAGAATAAGATTGTATCCTTTGTGGTGGCCTCAGGGAAAGAGATAGCTTTGATATACTTGGTTAAGTGGTAAATGGCAAGGATTATATTGATAGCCTTAAAGTCCCTTGAGTAGAGGCCCCACTATTTTGAACCAGACCACTCTGTTTGGCGCCGCAGGAGCAACTACTTGATGCTGGTATCAGGGACTTGAATGAACCTGAGTCTACACATTATTTATGCTCCCAGCACCTCATGGATTTTATCATTTTTATAACATCAATCTTCAGCCATTCATAAGTTTTCATGATGGACTTATGAACTATGCTAAAGAGTCCTTTTTGAGAAATATTGGTTTTAGAGGAAGGCCGCACATATGGCAACCATTCCCTACCATCTAGCTTGTAAACATCACATCACTAATCTGAGTAAACTTAGTCATGGTTTTTTTAATTTAGACTTAATTTCAGATTTCTACAATTCTCAGATGTCGCTTTGCCTAATCAGATCATATAAGCGGCCTACCTCAGGTATCAGTACATTCAATACTAGCTTCTTCAATAGCCCATCTGCATTCTAATAGTAATTCCAGCGCAGTAAACTATTAAAAAGTGATAATTCTGTAATTTTAACACTTATCTAGCCAGCCTCCCATCTGGATCTTTCTAATGCTGAAGCCACCTGAGTGAGGTGTTATTTGTAATTATGGTAAAATGGGTTATGTATGAAAAAGTCAAAAATAAATATATAATGAACATGGCCAAGCATTCTCATGTGGTGAATCTGTGGTTTCGTTCAACCTTGTATAAAGTTATAAAAGTAGGCCATGAGATAAGAAAACTGTTGTTCATTTATTTGAGCTAGTATAGCTCCCACAGACTCATCGCCAGCATCAGTAAACAACAAGAAGGGATGGTCAAACTTTAAGTAAAATTGGACAGGCTGTGTAACTAAATCAATTATGTGAAGAGTTAGTGATTGTCCCATCTTGAGATTTTATTTGAAAAGTACACCATTCTAAAGTAGATAGATAAAAGGTTTAATGGGGTTGCAAAGCGCAGAGTGAAATTGTCTTTTAGTAACCTATCATCCAAGAAACAATTAAATGTTTCTTATTTTTTAGGGGGGACATACTTTTAACTGCAGTGATTTTATCTGAGATAGTCTAGATCCATGCTAGTAACTTTATGTCAAAAGCTCTCTTTTGGGCTAAAAAATAAATATTTAGCTTTCTTGATCTTAATAAAATTGTCTATAATGGTTAAAGAAACAATGAATATGTTTTAATGCCCTTGAAGTTTTAAGAATACCACAATATCATTGAGGTAGAATAAGACACACATAACAGCTTCAGGTCATGCAGCATTCCATCCGTCTCTTCTTGAAAGGTGGCTGGGGAAATTACAGAGCCCCTGTGGCATTTGTGTGCAATTAAAATAGAAACTTTGTATGCAATTAGAGCACAATTATTTCAGTCCATGGATGTTAGCTCAATCTGCCAATACACACTAACGAGGTCTATAGCTGAATCTGTTAATTTAAAGAGGATACTTAGTGGACCATCAATCTTAGGAAAAGAGTAGCTATATTTTATGATTAAAAAGTTAGTTTTTTGGTAGTCCATAACAACATGATTTTCTCTATCCATTTTTTAAATAAATGAGAAGGGTGAAGCCCAAGGACTTTAGATGGCACCAGCATTCCTAACTCCAGTAATTGCTTGTTCTGTAGTTACTTTAGTCTTTTCTCTACTTTACTCTTGTAAATAGCTGCGCTCAGATAGGAATGCATCTCCCATCTTACATTATATACAAATCCTCTCTTCTTGCTAAGTTCATATGTAGAGGTTAATAACAGGTCAGCATATTACTTCAGTAGCGTTAAATTTCTTCTTTTGCTCATAAATCAATTTTTTATAGAAAAAGTCTCAACTATAGCCACCGCGGAAAGCGCTTCCAACCCAAAAGTACAAAGCCTCTAAACACTCAGACATTATCAAACTTGTCAACGAGTTTAGTCATAAGTAAGGTATTGGGTAGCTAGGTGCCACCTAATAGAGTTTGTCTATCAAATTAGCTGATAGTACTGAAATGAGACTGGCATACACAGAATCAAGAGCTTTAGGGGAGGGTAATATTTCTTTTACTAACTGTTTAATGACGTCTTGTATCTCCAAAGGCTCCTCAGTGAATATTTACGTGAACTCTGGAATGTTATTGTTTTATGATTTTGGAGGAATTAGTCCTAAATATGAAGAGTATATATGCATTGATTCTGTTCAATCTACCACTGTCATGTTTACATGACTAATTGAGGTTACCAACAGCAAGACAAGGCTGGGCGTCAGGAGGCCCAAATTGTCAAGCAGCAGGACCTTCTTGACCTAAATCGCACCTTGGACCAACGCTGGGTGAAGGCCAGATATGCCCAGGTTGGTCCAGGTGAATTGCATAGTGCCCAGCCATATGTTACAGCTTTGGTGTTAAAACGGACTAGTCATCTTGTTAATTACAACGGTTCAGTTCAGTTGTTAATAAACGGGGTTTCAAAACCCATTCAATTTCTAAAACTTCCAACTTGGGTCAGCCTTGCCTTTAATTGATAACTCAAGTTTGGTCATTCACTAGCTATAGTACCATGCCTGATGGAAGCATGCGCTTATTGGTGCACCTAGGCTTAGCACCACTTACACAAAATTAATGATTCCCTCAAAATTGTCTAAATATGATTCTTCATGATTAACCTTCCTCGTTGGTCATCTTCCCTCTAAATAAAATCCCCCATTTGTTTACAGTTTTTTAATTTTATAATTACTAGTGCAAACCTGTGTGCAGACCTCCTCAAGAAGGTCTTTAACAATGACGGCCGTCCCATTTTCACTAAAGTATTTACAAGATCAAGTGCACCGTTGGGCCCTCTTGGTTCCCTCCAAAATGAGGACCCAAACCCTCCAGCACTGATCTTTTTTGGTTATGGGCTCCCCCATGAGGCCCAACCAAGTGTTCCTGTTTATTGGTTTCCAACAACTCTACACCACAAATATACCCTTGCACAGGGTTACTTTGGCTCTGGAGCCCTTCACGGTGCCCTTTTTACCATAATCCTGATGACGAGTTTCCTCGCTTTGTGGCTGTGAACTGCACACCACCTTACTAGAAACTGGAGAGTTATAGACACTCTCTGATAACCACATGTAAAGAAAGCTGTAAGCGGAGCCCTTATAAATGGTATATGCTTAAGGAGATTTAACATCCATCTCCAATAGGCAGGTTTGTGCTTTTATATGCTCTTCAGAATCCCTAGTAGTTTTTTACTAGGAGAATTATGAGTTCCCATTAAGAATAGGAATCCTTAATTGGAATAAACAATTTTTCATATTCACGGAGGAGATTTGTCCCCAACAGAAGCATAGCTTGGGTTGACTAGGGTCACAGCGAGGCTTCCAAGAGTATTTTATTGAACTTGAGTGGGAGTGCAGAACAGGCCCTGAAAGATCTTGTACATCGAGGCTAGATGGTTCCATACTCCATATGATTTGAAAAATCAGGAGCAGCTTTGATCTTTTTTAATCTTGGAGGAAATGGCACTCCCTAGGGATCTGCTATTACCAATTGCATATGCAGGGATTTTATAAGCCTTAACAATGAATCTGGTTACCAAAATCTCAAACCGCGGTGATAAGCTAAGGAACAAGGGCGACTTGGCAGAAGCTAAATAATCTTATTAGGAAGTTTATACTCAGAATAAGATACTTGTTCTCTTGTTTATCTTTGAGGTGGCACTTTCTTGCATAGTATTCAAGGATGTAAGATCAGTTATAGGGAATCTAGGTTTGTCACCACAAAGAGCATCTTTCTTCATGCTATAAGCTTTTTTAGGCTCTTTACGCATCTTTTCCATATTTGTCAATGTTTTGATGTCAACTCTTGAAATAGGTGCAGATTAGTATGTCTAAATTGTTTAATTAGATAGCATTCACGTGTGACCAGTCTGAGATGTCCCAAGGGAGTAAAGAACTTTGTTCACCGTGGATGGATGGATCTCATCTAGAGACTCCTTGGTTTCTCAAATATAAATAATGTTTTTCTTGGTCTTGATCATGCGTAATTTTTCAGGCAACAACTCTAGGGAATAGGTGACTTTAGTGACGGCATCATCTATAGAAATACAATTATTAGTTATTAAAGGTTAAGCGGTGGCATATAATTATCTAGAGAAGTCTTTGAGACTTTCCCACTTGTTGAAGAAAATTAACAAATAGATTTCTATTGGGTAAAAAGGAAGCGTTAACTTCTGAGCACCTGGATCAGGATGTCTTGGCCTGCGCCCAAGTTTGATAGTCACGCAGATGTAAGTTCATAATTTTCTATCTTCACTGAAGGTGTAGTAATGTATATGCATTACTCCCTGTTTGTTGGTGGCCACCTCCATTTCAATCTTGTAAGCATTCAATAATAGCATGATAATCTCTTTGCATGGTAACATCGATGAATCCCTCTTGGGTTGGGACCATCTAGTACTAAAAAAATCTCTTTGCATGGTATGAAGATCTGCTTGAAAATTGGTTTTGAAGCTAGAGCCAGATGGGTTGAAAAGGGTTTTTATGGCTGGTACTGCATTTTGACTTGGATTAAAGGATACCATTTCAGCATACTCTTGAGGAGCTCTCTAGTATACTTGTATTCTACTATCTCCATATGATCTTTCAAATCATTCCAGAAGCAGTCAAGGGCAGTTGCAGCCTTCTGCTCCGATTGAATTTTCAGGGCTGTAATCTTGTTTTTACAACTTCTGATTCAGGCTCTAAAATTAGTACAAGTCTGTTCCAAACTTATTAAGGCAGTTATTGTTGACCTTTTTAAATAAATGCATATCATCTAGATATCTTTTAGTTCTTCCTGAATGTGGTTGAAATTGATAAAACATCCATTGGGATGGATGCCACATCCTGAGGCTATCTCGTCCATCTGCTTATGTAAAGCTTCATTTTATCCCCAGTATCTCTCTTTTCTAAAAATTTTCACCTTTTGCATATGGTAGTGGATCCAGGAGGCCCTTCTGAATCATTAGAGCCTCCTGGCCCCATAGAACCTTTAGGCCCACAGGGGTATTTGGGACTTTCAGGATCTTGATCTCCAATTACTATGGTAAGTTACTGGCAATGTTGTTGTATTCCTCAATCAAGATCTCTACTTAGGCAAGCGTCGCACAAAAGCTGATTTGAATTTAAATTACTTTTAAGAATTTAGAGGAGGTTTACTGCATACTCTCATGTATCTTGGTCATAACGTGTTTAAAGTGATTAGTTAGTAGGTTGTCAAATAGCAATTAATCCAAGATCATAATAAGGTGATTTAGATATAATTGTCCTTAATAAGTCATCAATTATACTGGTGTAGTGCACAGCAAAAGCACACTTTTGCATGGGTCTTTTTTTAGAGCACTTAGATTTCCTTGATTACTAAGCCTTTATCTTCTGTAAAAGTCCAACTCTGCTGATTATCTTAAATAGTACCATGTATTATCCAAAATTCTAAGACTTCTGGTATAGTAAACTCTACACCAGGAACGATTTCTTTATACTAATAAACTTAGGCAAAATGTTCCTTTTTTGTGATAATAGTAGAAAAAATATATACAACCTCCTACCTCAGAACGATAATGTCCTGTTTTTAAGAGTTTGATTTGCAACAATTGAATCAATAATAAGTATAATAGGTATAATAGGTGTAATGAATATATTGGGTATAATAGGCATAATGGTACCCATTTTTAGAATAAACTTATTAGATGTGAGGAACAAAGAGTAATAATTTTAATGGATGAATGATTAAATGGAAATAAAGAAATTAACACGCGTTGATGATTAATCAATCTTCTTTGTCCTAATTATTTAAGATTGATAATGTAAAATGGGGCAAAAAGTTTGATACCAGGGTCAAGTCAACAATTTAACTAAATAATTACCTCCTTGTCTTGACTCACTCTTCAAATGACTCTTAGGAGGAATGCTGAATGTTGTGATAGGGTTTTAAAAGCTTTGCTTGAACCCTGTTGATAATCATCCCTTTTGGGCAAGTGCTTTATGGTATAGAAATCAAGTTCTAGCTGCATTAAAAAAATTTATGATCCCTTCAATGTCAACATTTTATGTGTTATTCTAAACTTATACATACTACTGTACAATACTGAACACCTTTTTTAAACTTATTTAGCATTTCTTGGTGAATGCCATCCTGGGACTTTTGCCTAAAACTTCTAGTTAAGAATGCTCCATAATTCTTATTTAATTAAATTACTAACCAACTAATATAAATACTCTGCCAGTCAGATCTCATTCTCATCATCTTTAATAGAATGAAGCAGGGGAGGTAAGACAGGATGTTGACTATAAAGTAGCTAGAAAAAAATTAAAAATCCCGTGGCACTAAGTAACCAATAATGAAGGAAATTAGCTAGACTGATGTAGAGATTCCATTGTGAAGGAAATTGGATGGCAAACTTACAAAAAATCGCTAATGTTCCATTGACCCTCTTAACAGTTATTAGTCTCAGGGTGGTAAGGCTTAACTAGGACCTTTAATCCCCATGCGCATTTAGTTTAGGTATTTCATAGAGGAAAGTAGTAGCATTACCCTCTAAGCTTTTTGAAAAACCATGCCAATGGATAATGTATTTCATAATAAATTTGCAGTAGTGACTACTCCGACATTGTGAATGGCTTAGCTTTACCACTTTTAGTCAAGTGGTTGATGGTTACAAGCATGTATCAGTAATAAAATACTAACTGGTAATCTTCTAATAACGTCAGTTAAGATTGTGTACCAATCCCAGTGTAGATTTACTAATTGATAGGTGGTGGAGGACTTTTAGGCTGTTGCAACTGACATGTTTGGCTACATAAAGTCATCCTGAATAGCATCTCGCATAGACTCCCAGTGATAACTCTTTTGAACTTACTTCAGTTTCCTTTTCAGTCCACTATGGACAAAAATATGATGGGCTGCATAACAATTAGTGGTCTCTTAGATAGGGCTGTTTACACGCGTCTTGAACCAACACTTTCAATATTGTAGAATTCACTGTTCCTTTTCATGTTCAATAAAACTGGTCAAAGGTGTGCTAATAGTAGGTAGCTCATCATCGTAGCTGTGAGCCTTCATCTTCTGTTGGAACTTTTTTGACTACATTATACATTCCACTGACAGCATAGATATTTCAAAGCTTGTTATTCACAATCTAGTATTTAATAATGATTGGAAATTAAATTATTAGTTATATATAATCAATGGATATGATTCTATGATTGTTTTGATTAGTATTTAGTTGGGGATTATCCTCAACAATATTAAATAGTATTTGATGATAAATTAACACCTGAAAATCAGATTACTATGATATCATTCCAATAAAACGATCAAGATGTTTGTTGAAACTACCAAAGCGTTTTTAAGCTTGTTTGGGTGGTAGTAGGCGTAATCAGGCAACCCAGCGCTTATGGAATCAACTTCTTGCTCCTGACACTAAATTATTTCCAAATCTCTGAGATTACCCTAATGGAGATTAATCAAGGAAAAGGAACCCTCCAGTATTCAGAAGTTAAATTCAAGGATCATACCCTTTCAAGAAGTATTAGTTAATCTCCATTAAGCAGCTGAAAAGCTGTGCGCCTGTTGTACTATAAACCCTCCCCCAATATTTTCATAGTGATACAGATCATATTTGATAAAAACTTAATTGTTTATACATGGTTGTATAGCTTACTCTTGAGATAATAGTGCAAGGATGGATATCGTTAAGTTGTTTAGTTTTTATCAGACCTCCACCTGGCTCTGTGTGAAGATAATGGGAAATAGTTCCCTACCAATTCAAAGATATCTTAAAGAGGAATAAGCGCATGTTTAGCGTTGGACCTTATACTCAACATGGCTTTAAGAGCACTCAACTTAAATAATAGTCTTCATACTATTATTGACCAGTTTATTCTTCTCATTTAATCAACAAAATTTATTAAAGATCTGTGCAGTTAAATAAGGGAGCTAAAGCGAGCTATAATCTTCAAAGAGTCAAGCTCCCAGATTTTAACATTTGGTGCTCACTACAGGGGTAGTTGAGTTGTCAAAAGCCAATATAATCATTAATACTTATAAGAACGATCTTTTGAAGCTCTCAATGGAGTTGGACACCATCAACCAGAACTTGTTGAGCTTGGCATCAAAAGCCAATGTCAGTTCTCTGGAAAGATCGTGTAGCAATAGTTGAAGAAGAGATTGAGCAAGTTGGGAAAGTAAATAATGATTCTGTAAAGGATGTTGGCTCTTTGAAGCAAAAAGAGGGCAAATTAATCAAGGAAAGTTTATTCCAAAAAACTGAACATGGAGCAGACTGAAAACGCCTCTGCCGCATTTGGGATAACATGGAGATAAAGTGGAAGATTATTGAGAAGCTAGTGAATTACAAGTGTGATTGCGCTCAACTGGAGGTGAATGAAAGCAACAATAATAATTACAAAACTCCAGTCAGGAAGAAAGACCCATCAAGAAATATGCCTAAATCTTTCCTGCCATGTTGGAATGACTCCTAAAGCAACGCCTATGGTTAATTTTTATGTCAGGAAGGAATCCATGGTCAATGGATTAACCAAAGAGTTTCAGAATACACCAAAATTGCCAGCCTTTCACTGGGATAACGCCCTAGCGTTTTTCTATCTTTTTAAGATGATGATGCTCACTATGCAGACTGCAAAAAAGTGGCAACTGTCATTAATTGCCTCATAACCAATTGTCAGAATCTGGTGGTGGCCCACCTATTAGGGACAATTGGGCATATGTTTAAGCTAAGGAAGCAATCATGACTGAATATGAAAGTCCTACTAGAATGGCCAATTGCAAACAGGAATTTATTGGTATACAATTACGTATGGATGAATCCTTGGCCAATTTCACCAATCATTTTTACCAGGAGTCACAAATCCTGGTGGGGGCAAAAGTTTTTTCAAATTTTTATGCGCGTATCACTATGCAGTTGGCACTTTGGCCCTATTGTGAACTGCATCAGATTATGACATCAGCGCTGGTGAATCAAACCTCAACCTCACATATGGTGTCCCAGCTTAAGATGCTTGGAGCGACCTTTGAAGCTCACAATCGAGACTATAAAGTGGTCCAGACAAAGGCTCAGAATATTATTAAATTTTCTGAGAACCAGAAGGAACCTGAAAATCAAATTGTACTGGAGAAATAATCCTGAGCGACAAAAACAAGCAGAAAGATTAACACTCCATTGTTTCAATGTGGGATACTTGGGCATGTGATTACTCAATGTTGGGACAAGAATCTAAGAGAACATTAGTTTTGTTCAAACTAAGGAAAAAAACCCGGGACAGAGTTGGGAAAAGGACCATCAGTCTAGATAAGGGACAATCTAATACTGCACTCAAACCTGTTTCCCCTGATATCTAGAACAACAACATTTACATCACTGATTTATTTGTTGAAGATGACGCGCCTGATCCGCTATACCAAGTGGTCAATTTAGACATCAATGCGATTAGATGAGCAAAAGTAAGGTGGATAGACCCTGAAATCATGAAGGAGGTTGCTCAACTGTACGCTCAGCAGATGGCATAGAACATCAGTTCCATCAAAAGCTGAAGAGTTAGTCAAAGTCGAAATCTGATGAGGCAGACGTTTTCTATACCTATCAGCGCAATTAAGAAATTCTTCCTTGATTTATCTGATCAACTAAACAATACCTTCAATTCAATGAACAATGCCATTAATCACTCATTAAATACCTTGTTGTAATACTCTGAGTGTACCTATGCAGACATTCTAGTCTATAAATAAGAGTAAGGGTGATAATTGACAGTGGAGCGCCCATCAATATTGTTTTGACTAAATTAGTTAAACACATGAAGATTTTTCTGGATTTGGAGCACTGGAAAGAGTATGGAACTTCCAGACCAGACATCACTATATAATGTGGAGCCTATGATGCGCTACCACTCCGGTTCAGATCTCTGGTGGTATCAGCGCCCACCTTAGTGCTGGCTAATCCAAATCATCTATACTTATTGTGATGGAGTTCCTGAGGAAGTATATTGTGAAGTGTGATTTCTAAAAAAATACTTTAACGGTACTGGGGCAGACCCTGATTTTTTGTATCAGCGAAAGGGAGAGGCCCCACTGATGGAAAAAAATATTTTTGTAAATCTAATTTACAACGATGGCATTATACCCATTCAATGCAAATTAGTTGGATGGAAATTGAAAAATGCCAATGGAAAACATGGAGAATTGTGGAACACCTTTAATGACAAATCTGATGAACACTATTCTGTTATGAACGCAAATTGTAGTTAACATATGGTTAACAATTGAACTCCCAGAACAGCTATATGGATAAGATGTCAGCCTAAGGAGGAAATCAAGGATTGAGCCATTAGTGGCGCCTGAAATCATTATGCTGGGTCAGGGAGGATTATGAGTACTTTTAGCCAATCTGGGAGAGAAACCAATGAAAGTTGAAAAGATTCAAATAATCTCATTTCTGCATCTGATCCTGATTGTGGACTTAGTTAAATTCATGATTTTGGGACGTTACCTGAAATGGTATTACCAGAAGAAAATGCTAAAAGTGTTAATGTTTTGGTGGATTGAGAGAAGATAGATGATTTATCCAAACAGCAGCAAGATTAGATGATCCAATTATTTGAGAAATGTCGAGAGTTATTCTCCCAAGATGACCATGGCCTAGGATGTGCAAAAAACATAATCCACAAAGTTGATACTGGTGAATATACACCAATGAGGATTCAACCAGTCCGCTGGTCTAAAGCTGCTGAAGCTGTGGTCAGCAAAGAAATTAGAAATCTAGTAGATTACGGGCTCCTCATTATCTTTGAGTTCATGGGTGAGTCTGATCCTAATTGTAAAAAAGAAGGATGGATCAAATTGAGTAGTGATCAATTATTGCCAATTAAATAAAATCACTAAGAAGGACTCTTATCCACTGTTGAGGATCAATGACATGCTTGATCACCTAGGGGAATCAAAGTACACTAAAGCCATGAACTTGATTTCAGTCTATTGGAAAATCAATTTTTCCAAAAGAAGATCAAGATAAATGTATGATAATTACCGTGCAAGGGTTTTATCAACCAATTAAAATGCCCCAAGGATTATGAAATTCACCAGTGACATTCCAGAGGTCCGTGGCTATAAAAACTCATTGATTTAAAGTTATCTTAAATGCTGGTATATTTAGACAATATCAATGTCTTTAGTGGGACCTTTACTGACCACTTAGAGCAATTGGACGAAGTTTTTAAGCGCCTGGCAACAGCAAATCTGAAAATTAAACTGAGAAAGTGCCATTTCTTTATAAAAGTTCTCGAATACTTAGGGTTTGTAATAGACTCTAGCAGATTACAGACACAATTTAAGATTGAAGCCATCAAGTGGGTGTTGATCCCAAAGAGCATTCAGGATATCCAAGTTTTTCTGAGGATGGTTGGATACTATCATCAATCCATCAAGGATTTCACCAAAATTTCCAAGCAATTATTGCACCTATTAAATGATCCAAAAAAGGATTCATGTGGAATGATGAAGCCCAAAAACCGTTTAATGAGCTCCAAAAATATCTAATGTATAGCCCTGTGATAAAGGACCCAAATTTTAATTGGGAATTTATTATTTATATAGATACCTCATTAATGTTGATTCGCACCATTTTAGGTCAAGTGGATGAGGACAGGGAAGGACATCTGGTGTCTTATTTGAGAAGGACACTGACGCCAGTAGAAAGAAACTATACCACTAAAGAGCGAGAATGCCTGGCTGTAATCCACAACTGAAAACAATTTTGAGTATACATACATGGAATACACTTTAAGATAATAACAGATCACTCATTTATGCACTGGCTACACAACCTTATGGATCCAGAAGGCCTAATTGAACATTGTGCTTTAGAACTGCAAGCATATGACTTCAAAATTATTTACATTGCAGGAGTGGCGCATCATAACGCTGAAGTACTGTCACAATTGCCTGCTGTTCAAGCTGTATATCATCAGGATGACGAGTTATTCCAGCTGATGATCAAAGGCAATATCAGCATGAACCACAAAAAAATCAGAGCGTGCTAAGAAAAGTGATGGAGAAAACTGAATTGAAGAATGATCAGCTATATAAAATCATTGACAGAAAATGGTTTTTATTACCTAAACTGTCATAACGAGCATTATCATCAAAACTTCACATAAAGTCAGTGGCTATGGTGCCCTAAGGAATACTATAGATCATATTCGCTTGTATTAATACTGGTTTTTAATTAAGTATGATGTCGCGGACTATCTGGCCTGCTGTGTGGAGTGCCATATCCATAAGCCGCACAAGAATGTAGCAGTATATAGGCTAGTACGCCCTGGTTTCACATGGCACACAGTTCATAGATGTTATAGGACTGTTGAATATCAGTACTGGTGGAGTAAGTACATTATTGTTTTGATAGACCATCTAAAAAGATGGGTCAAATTGAAAGCCCTGAGTAGAATGGATGCCATGAGCATGGAAAATACATTTTAGAACATGTGGTCTATTAGCATGGATGCCCTCGAGTTTTACTAAGTGAAAATGGGACCAACTTTACATCCTACATGTTCCTAGGCTAAATGAACTAATGAGAATATGAGGAGTGGTGACCATTCCCTACCGCCAAGAAATGGATGGGATGGTGGAGAGTGTAAATGCAACTCTAGCGCAGCATTACAGAAACTGGTCGCAGGGAAACTTCCGCTTGGTGTACCTATCTGAGTTGGTTACCTTCACCTATGATATCATTTACCATTTGGTGACAAGAAAAACGCCGTTTGAACTTCTATATGAGCAGAGGGCCGCATTACTGCCAATCTTGTATTCCACCGTTGAACCAGATTCAGGAATGAGTGCCAAACAACATCTATCCCAGCTGTCTATTATTATGATCAAGTTACAATCTTGGGCATTCAATACGATGCTGAAGAGGAAGATCACTACAGAGAAAGTGGATGACAGGAATTGGCTGGCGTCAAAAGAATAACATGTGGGAGTTAAGGTAACCTATTGTGACACCCATGGGTTTGAAAATAAAGCAAGTTGGACGCCCTATGGTTGGGTCTGTTTAAGATTATTGCCAAGTCAGAAAATGATGCCTATACAATAAATACCGTTGAGGATATTCATAAAGTAAATATAGTACACGCTAAATACTTAAAGTATTGACCTTAAGAGAAAAAAATAATATCAGAAAAAGAAAAAAGTGAGATAAAAAAAGTTATAAATATCAAAATTTTATTTATACTGCGGTGAAGAGCATCAGTGGTGATCCCACCTGCCCAAAGTAATGGGGAGGGGGATGAGATATGATGGAGAAGACCGTTGTCATTGGCAGTATTAGGATGGGCTGAAACTAGATCTGCTGGGTAAGTCCCTACTTATAAGTTGTTGGTAGGATCGACTCAGGTTGAAACTGGATCAACAATCAGTAGTCCTGGGGTGCTAGTACAGGGGTCAGTAAGGCCAACTAAGAGGATCCTATGAGTGATGAGGAGTCATTGGAACCCGTTCTGGGGTTAGTAAAGGTTGACTGACGAAATTTCATTGGAACCCGTCCTGGGGTTAGTACAGGTTGAATGGCGAGGCACCGTTGGGAACCCATCCTGGGGTTTATACAGGTTGGCCAGTTCATTTCTCAGCAAGGATGGCCAACATGGTAATAAACAGAATTTTCTGTGGGTTTCGCTCAAGAGTGGTGACAGCAGGTAACAACCATGGAAGAAGAGTCACGATTATAAGCATGGCATGAGAGCGTTGAGTGAAGACAGAGCTGAGCTCCACTGAAGTCATATATATATAATGGCTGAACATGACTACAACCCAAAGCGGCGTCCATCCATGAAGTTTCTATCTTCTTTTGTGAAATCTGGTCAAGCATGAGGATATGTTGGAATTTCTAGTTGAACATATCATCCATCCCACTGAAATATAAAGTATTTAAAAGATTGTTAATCACAATCTAGTATCTGGTAATTAATACTGACTAAATCATTAGTCAAATATAATCATTAGATATGATCCTATGATGTTCAGTTAGTATTTTGGTAGAGATCATCTGTGACAATATTAAATAGGTGATTTGATGAGGTATTAACACCTGACAGTTAAATTACTATGATGTATCATTCTGATTGGATGATTAAGGCGCTTGAAAAAAATACCAAAGCATTTTTACCACTTGTTTCAGTGGTAGTAGGCGTTATTTGGATAAAAGGCCCTTGTGGAATCAGTGTCAAGCTCCCAACACTAATATTTTTTTTAGTACTAGATGGTCCCAACCCAAGGGGGGGGGATTCATCGATGTTCTCCCAACACTAATATTAATTGCCAAATCGCAAAGATTACCCTAATGGAGATTAATCAAAGCAAAGGAACTAGCCAGTATTCAGAAGTTAATTTAAGGTTCAAACCTTTGGATAATAATTAATCTCCAGTGAGAAGCTGAAAAACTGTGCGCCAGTTTCATTTTAAAAACCCCCCAATAATTTTATAATAAAGCAGATCCTAATTTGACAACAAATTAATTATATATACATTGGTTGTATAGCTTACTCTTGAAATAAGAGTGCAAGGATTGTATATCATTAGGTTGTTTAGTTTGTTATCAGATCTCCGCCTGGCTCTGCGTGAATAGAATAGGGAAGAGTTCCCTATTTGTTCAAAGATAGCTTCAAGAGGAAGGAGCACATGTTTAGCGTTGGACCTTATACTCAACATGGTTTTAAGAAAACTCAACTTAAATAATAGTCTTCATACTATTATTGTCCCATTTTATTAATTTCATATAATCAACGCAATTTTATCATTAGTCTGTGCAGTTAAATAAACAAGCTAAAACGAGCTACAATCTTCAAAGAGTCGAGCTCCCAGATTTTAGCATCTATTAAAACAGTTGGTCATTAAAAGGAGACAAGGCAGAAACAATAGGTGACCTGAAGGGCCATTGTCATTTTAATGAGATGAACTTTATTAATATATCACATTGGATTTTTAGGCCTGAGTCTTCAGTGTTTATTGAGCTAGGCATCATTTAGGAGGTTTGAGTTTTTAAAACCATTGCAAGGAGACTGATTTGTGAAGACTTTTAATTTGGTCATATGAAGATAAATGTGGACTTGCTTACAGGTGAAATTAACAGAAAACATTCAAACTCAGTTGCCATATAATCTCTCTTATTCTTAGTAAGCGCACAACTGCAGAATGCAACTGGGTATTTCTCTTCTTTGTTGCATTAAAATATTATGTTTCTAATAACAGTCAAGGGTGAATTGGATTTTACAATAAAAAGACAATAAAATATTTTGGTATGTGAATTTATGAGGTTGAATTAATTCTGCTAACTTATTAGTTTTGGCTTTGCACTCTGCAGATCATTAAAAACACCCAAATCTTTATAGAAGAAACATTGTCTTTGTAATTCTGTAAATATTTGGACGAATCAATGGTAGTATTATACTATTTTAAAAAAACACCTTCACATCCTGTCTGTTTTCAGAGCTCCTCATATGATTAACTTTCTTGTCTTTTATGGCTGAGGCCATATTTCTTTGGTATTGAAAATGTGTCCCATTTACTCCTTCTGATTTCTGAATAATTGAAATTAATTTAGTTAATCTTAAACTGAGCTCATGCTATTTGTTTAGATACTTCCTCCAGGTTTATAGGTAATGAGTAAAGGTTTACAAAATCACATTGATATTATTGAGTTGCACTAATAAAACTTAATTTAAGATCACCTAGTATGGTGTCCAAGGAAATCTGAAAGGTGGCGGGCATGTTACAAAGGTCCTGAGGTATGATCATTGGTTGATATGCATCTAAACGTAATAATCACGCATTTTTTCGTTACTCTTTAGGCAGGTCATTATTCAAATAGTCACTGATGAGATTTAAGGAAGTAAAATATCTGGCCACTTCTAATTTATTGAGAGCTTTATCAATCTGCAGTAGGATGTATAATCTTTTTTAGTAATTTTATTTAGTTGACAATAAACCATAACAACCAATTTAGAGTAGCACTTTTTCTTGACAATAAGTACAGGGATGGCTCAAGGACTACAAGACGGTGCAACTATTTCTTGATGTAATAGGTGATCAAGTCTTTCTGCACAATTTTGTTGTTGTCTCAGCTACG
Source organism: Massospora cicadina (assembly GCA_022478985.1). Taxonomy (NCBI): domain Eukaryota; kingdom Fungi; phylum Entomophthoromycota; class Entomophthoromycetes; order Entomophthorales; family Entomophthoraceae; genus Massospora; species Massospora cicadina. Next base: position 115,179 of record JAKSZP010010584.1, read on the forward strand.
CCTTATGAATAAAGAGTTTATATGTATGGCATCACCAGTTGCAAGTAGTGATGAATTCCTTCTGCACATCTTAGGTTATAATAAATGGTGGTGAATATTAAGCATAATTTAATAATAAAGTCAATGCTTGGTCTTTTTCCTCTTTCAGTAGTCCCTCAAGGTGATCTCAAGATATGATTGTTTATGAGTTATGAGTTGAACTGGGAAGGCCAAACTCTTATAGTTCTTTAAAGCCTTTAATCAACTGAACCACTTGTCTGAGCAATAGATGGACATTGGCAAATTTATTTTCTTTTTACTGTAATTCTTTGGTCACTCAATTTAACAATGAGAACATAAATCTTTTTTGGCCAGGAGTGATTAACACTGGGATGTGTTGAGCTCAATACATGACCTTTTTTATGGAGGGTATACTTCTTCCTATAGTCCAATGGTTAGCTCCAGAGATATTACAGTGTTTACAACTCATTGTCCCACAGGGATCAGCTTGTAAAATGCAGATGCTCGCAAATGGTTAATATGACTTACAGAAATGTAGTAAGAAGGGGCCACTTACAGATGACTAACTTGTTGATATCAAATGGGGTCCTGCACTGTTAGTGTATGTTACACTGATAAAATTATTGTATTGATGAGTGGTACTTTTCTAATGAGAATAGTGTAAAGGCAAACAAAATTGACCAAGTCCCCTATGGTTTCTTTTACATAATTGCGAACAGTTCAGTGCTATTTGATAAAATTATACTTATTAAGAATGCTAATTACTAAAAGGCAGGACTATAGCGGGAGAGATGACTTGTAAGGAATTAAACTTATAAGCAAAGCACTATATGCGTCTTTTCTAACTGTACATTCTAGGGCAGTGAGGAGTGGTAGCATAGCGGGGTGGTTCCTACTCCACTCTGGGTTGGGTTTTAATTTAAAACAGGTTTGAAACCATCACAGGATAAAAAACTCAGCGTGGTATAATTGTCCCAAGGTTGACCCGCCTTGTTTACTTTTGCATTCCAGGACAGCCATTCCAAATTTTTACAGTGTGCCACGTCAGAAGTAATCTTCATTCTTTAATAGTATGTCAAGACAATATAAATGGAGTGCCACTATTAACTTTTGTACAAACTTAAATATTATTCACAAGTATATCAGTATAAGTGCAATCAGAAATTTAGTTTGATTTTTAAATTTATTTAAGGAGATGGGAGTATCAACTTAAATAAACATACTCTTAATCTTATTTACAACGTCTGGGTTATGGGTATTCTGAGTCTCCAGAGGCAAAGCCACCTTGATTTCTTTTAAAGGAGGTAACCTTTGGATTAATTGGATACCTTAAAAAGATTTATACTTCAAGAGTAGTAGCATATAGTTTGGATAACTTCATGGAACTTCTTCTCAAGCTAGGTGCATTGGCTCCAGGTTACAGCTAATACATGAATGGGGTCTTCCTTAAGAGAAAAGGAACACACTTGATTACACTCTCATCCCAATTCCAAAATATTATTAATAAGTGTTTGACAAATATCACTCCTCCTCTATTGTAGTTCACTTTCCTGGTCTTAATCACACATAAGTGAAGCAAAATTAGTTTTTTGAGTCGTTTCTTTGGGCAATTAGTGTATTTTGGCTGTTGAAGTCAAAAATACAGCAGGTCATCTCAGTAACTTCTGTTAAGGTCTTGTATTTTCATGCCATTAGTAACTAGCTCCTACCATCTTTTTAGTTTTACCTGGTCATTGATTGGAATGAGTTTCATGAGTCACTGCTGTTGGGAAATTAACCAGATGGATCCTTCCAATAGTATCAGAATTAGGGGTGTTGGTTAGTCAGGCGTGATTGCCAGCAAATTGCCTAGTTCATACTATTTAATGTTATAATATTATTAATTTGATTTAGGTTCCTCGGAATCTGCATTTGCTGCCAATTTACCAAATGAGGTCAAATGTGGGAATATTTGGTGGAAAGCTGATGAATCCTTTGCAAGCATCTGAATATGGTTCCACTGCTAATTCGGAGTACTGGCATCTCATGCCAAGGATGCTCAAAGTTTTAATTTTATTTAATAAATTTATTATACATTTGACTGGTTACTCATACCAAGGATGGGTCAAATTAATCTAATTTTGGTGAACAAGATGTGTGGATTGGGAGGGAATCGTTACCAGTAATGACTGAGATTTATAGAAAGTGCCAGCTTAGATGGAAAAAGGATTTAATAGGCGAAGTATCATTGGGTATAAATAGCTATCCATTCCCTCAAATAAAAATCTCTCTTTGGCCCACCTTCCTATATATTTGATGTAGCAAGAGCCACTAGAGTAGATAGGAGTGGGACTGGAGATCCCTGACATTGGTGCGAGGTGATGCACCTGGAGTGGCTGATGCTGCCAGCTCCCATACCACCCCTCAGGAGGAACAGCCAGTTACCTGGCCAACCGGCCACCAATGACGTTGCCAACTGGCTGTCAACCCTGCAGGGTGCAGCGCAGGAGTGCCTTGGCCGCCCAGGATGGGGGCAGGTCTTGCTGGGGCACACCACAGGCCCTGGGGCTAAGGTGAAGTTGTTGGTCTGCTATGTTGTTGGGTTGGACGCAGACTCCAATGAGGTTGGTACGCCTATGAAGGTGAAACGGCAAAGGGTCAACCAGTCTTTGTACTAGTTGGCCTGGCACACTTGCAGAGCACAAGTCAAAATGTGACACCTGCATTAGGCGACCCAAAAGTGATCTCACACTACTTAAAGTACTTGATCATAGCCAGTGTTTTAGAACTTTACCAAGGTGGGCAATAAAAATAGATTTAACTCATGGTAGTCCTTAATAACACTTTGAAGAGCAATTTTTACATCAAAGTGACATTACTTTTTCTTCCAACAGGACCTGAGCCTAACAGTAAATCCAGTTGACAAAGTCAGTGATGGTCTTGTTCTTTCATGATTGAATAGTCATAAATTTAACCTTCTAGTACTAAAAAAATAGCCATAAATTTACCCTTGTGGGTGCACATCTTCTTAGGACTATCAAAAAAATTACTATGGCTTTCGCAACATCTGAAAAGCTCTAGTTGTCTTTAGAATTTAGGCATGATCAGATAGTTGCCTTGATTATCTAAACAATCTATCATTGTGGTCAATTGAAAAAGATTGTTGGCTTTTAAGCATGGTCATTTTGACATTTTCAGTAATAATGTACATTACTATGTCAATCAAACTTAAAAAAAGATACTATATGATTGAAACGCTTAAAGGCTGGAATGACTTTCAAGGGTCCGTGGTTACAAAAGCAGTTTAGGATAACTCTACTTGAGGTCCTAAATTGTTGGGTTCATTATAAAAATCAGGCCCTGGGATGGGGTTTCTGGGGAACGAGATAAAGCCAGAAGTGCGGCTGGCATGGACCGTTGAGGCTGACTTGCTGTGGCAAATATGGATCCTACCTCTATTGGTTTTTCCTCAAATAATTTTGTGCCTATCCTGAGATAGAACTTAAGTATCACATTGAAAGCGCACTTCATCTATTTTGGTTTCAATGCGCCGCTCCCAAGCCATTAATTCCTACCATTCTCATTCTGATTGTTGTTGAGCTGTTTTATTGAGGCGATCTCAGCCCTCAATTTTTTATTATAGATCTGAGTTCAGTTTTTTTCTGTTTTCTGGTCCTAGTTAGCATTTTGTAGTTCTCAAGCTATACAATAAAGGTTTTTCTGTCCTGCAGTACATCTCTCAGATCATTGTGAAGGATGACGCAGTTGTCCTTCAATACTCAATATCTTTAAGCATGAAGACTTTCTGAACTGATGAAGTTTTGGATCCTCAAATAAGAAATTAGTAGCTTTAGTAGTACTGACAATGCTTTGGGCTAAAAATTCTTATCTTCTGCTGGGTGTACTGGCTGAGCTCTTATATGGATCCAACTTATTGAATCTCATCCTGTGAAGCATTAATGGTGTTCTAGGCTTCTACCTTTAACCTATTTACTCCTTATACCCATTCACTATTAACACCTCTTTTATTTATTACTTGTTGGCCGATCTAGATTAAAAATTACAGTTCAGATGCTTATCAGCTCATCTAATCACAGAAATTTATCATATGAGTTTGTAATTGGTGTCTACTGCTTATCTTAAACCCTAAAGTTGTTCCCCAGTTGGCTGTTGTTATATAATTGGCGATATAGTTAATATAAGCTGTAAGGTTTGCACAGGGTTAAGCCCACTGAGCAACAGATGAACGATATGGAGATTGCCTGCCCGTGAGACAAGCTTGGAAAATCTAATAAAACACAAATCAATATCTTCTACAATACCACTTTATTTATTTCAATATATAAAGAGATTCTTTCTGCTTGCTATATCTTCTTCTATCTACCAAAAATCCTCTCCCTCTAGTCTTCTCGTCATGCACATATATCCATGACTTTGGTCAATTCTGACCCTTTGTCTTAGGCTATTCTTTTCTGTCATATTCTAATTGGTTTATCCTCATTTCTGAGAGGCTCCAGCAAAGTCTATTATTTTTTAATTTGGCATCAACTTAGCGCTTTATTTCAAGGCGATCTAATGAATATCCATCCTGAGTTTATTATTACCTTACTACCTTATCTTTGTGCAATCTTATAAATATTATCCTATCACTTGGTTTTGGCCAATAATAACCAATCCGCCGCAGCCATTTGGGGCTAATTGTCCAGTCATATTTTTTCTCAACGTTACCCCTCCTTGACTGAACAATAAGTCTCCTATTGCTTACATGTTTAAGAGACTTTGCGTGCACTTTATTAAAGATTTGACCATTTGTGGGGTCCTTGATAGTGTAGGTGTCAACACCATTTTCTTAATTATTTAAAGTGGACAAATCCAGATGTTGTCCAACTTATGCTTTTGACTAAACCCATGTTGATCATGATATAAACCATCTCTCCTTCTTTGAACTGTGCTAGCCCAACACGCCATACCTGATTGGTGGCCTGATTCTTTATTTTTGGCAAAGATGAAAGAGTACGCTTCAGTTTGCAGCTTGATTAGAGTGTTCTCCAGGTTAATCAAGTAACGTTGCAGATCCACTCCACTGGTATCTTATATGCAGGCATAGAGCAGTGCAGGTAGAGCTGGGTGCCATCCATATAGTAACTGGAAGGTACTCTCTCCCTGTTTCTGAGTGATAGCTAATGTTGTAGGCAAAGATGGCAATGGAAAGGAGAGAACTCCAATATGAATGTCAATCCATTACCAATTTCTGGAGTATTTTCTCTAAGCTCCCATTAACCTGTTCAACCATACCAAAGGATTCAGGGTAATATGTGGCCGTCAGAACCCCACAGATGGCCATCAGCTCATTTAGCTTCAGAAGGATGTGAGAGGTGAAGTTGGTTTTATTAGTAAGGATGAACTGAGGGCAGCCATGCCGCTGGATTATACATTCCAAATTAACTTGGCCATTGTGATCACCCCAAATCCCGTATTGCCTGTGCTTTGAACCACCTTTTCAAGTAGTCAATTGCCACCAGAATGTATTTGGAACAGTTTTCTCCCATCAGCAGGGGCTCCATGACATCAATGGAAATCGTATGCCAGGCAAAATGCAGTTTCATTAACCAACATGAGGTCTTCTGGCAGAACAGCTTTTCCACTTGACACTGGTGACAGCAGAAAATTGTCTTAAGCACGGTGAAATGCATTCTCTCCCAATAATGCTGAGGTCGCACCAATTTTAATGCCTTGCATAATCCACCATGTCCTACTGCCTTATATGCGCTAATAGTAATATTATCCATGTCAAGGGTCTCGAGAAGTTCACTGTAGAATCTCCAATACATTTAAACTACTCACTGTTCCATTGGAAAGTACTAGCTTGCATCTCATTTAATGCTTTTATAGCTTGAGGCGGTTTGTCATCATACCTTCCACTAAACATTTTGTCATACATTACATCACTTAGATCCACTGTAATGGCAATTGTTGGCAACCTCAATAAACAATCTGCATCCTGGTGTTTTGCTCCAGGTTGGTAAAAAATTCTAAATCATAAGATTGCAGTTTAAGAGCTCAATGAGTAAAACGCCCTTTAGGCTCTCCTAGATTCTGCAATCAGCATAACAAAGCATGGTCTGTTACTACATTAAACTTTACTCCATGCAAGTACACCCTAAATTGCTTATATGCATAGATCATCACTAAACACTCCTGCTAGGTCACAGTATAATTGCATTTGTGGCAGTTCAGGCTCTGGCTGCATTACACAAAATGGTGTTCTCCCCATCATCGTCTTTTTGGGATAGAACCGCCCTAATAGTGTAAAGAGAAGTATCCATCTGAACGATAAACTCTTTATCAAAATTTGGGTAGCATGGCACTGACGCACTAATTAACGCTGTCCAAAGTGTGTCAAAGTAGCATAGTTAGCATTCTGTCCATTCAAACAAAGCATCCTTTTTAGTAGCCAAATAGTGGGCCTCAAATACAGCTGAAATTGGGAATGAAGCGCAGGTAGTAACCAACCATTCCCAAAAATACCTGTACAATTCGTTTGCTACTAGGCGGGGTCATTTCTTAGTTAGCCTTCACCTTAGCCGTCTATGGCTTAAGCCCCTTTGCATCAACCATTAACCCAATATATTCCATTTGGTCATTGAAGAAGTGGCATTTTCAGGGCTTAATATTGATGTTGACATCTGTGAATTGGTGGAATACCTCCTCCAGATGGGTATGATGCTCAGAAAATGTTCATGCGAAAACATTGATATTGTCAAGATATACAAGAACACTAAACATCTTCATGTCGCCAAGGATAATGTCCATAGCCCATTGGAATGTAGCTGGGGCGTTACACAGTCCTTGAGGCAACCGTGTCAGTTGGAAGAACCCTTTGGATGTAATAATGGCGCATTTCTCCTAGTCCGCACATGCAACTTGATTTGCCAGTAACCCATTATCAAAATTCATTGCCAAGAAATAATAGCTCCACCCAAGCAATCCAAAGCATTTCAATCTGCAGTAAAGGATATAAGTTTTTTTAGTAATACTGTCAGGCTTAAAGTATTCTATTACTACCCAGTTGGTAACATCCTTCTTTTTTACAATTAGTACATGCAAAGCCCACAAACTCTTTGATGATCCAACATCCCTTGCTCTAGTAGCTTCCTGATTTCCTCAGTAACTACATTTTCAGCTTCTCTTGATCAGTGGATTGGTTGAGACTAATGGGGGGTGATCTCCAGTGTCCAATCAATGTCACCCCTGAGCGCATTACAGATCATGATAATCGACAGCAAAAATTTCCTTATATTTTTCAATAAAGCTAATTATGGCCCTTTTGCTCTTCCAATAATCCCATAAATTTTTGCGCAGTACCACCACCATTACGCTGGGCTGGGGTTTGATGTGTAAACCAAATTTCATCTAGTGACCCAAATTCATGAACATGAAGAATCTCCTCAACAGGGGTCAAGTGTAGATACGCCACTAATTCATGTTGGCGGACCTGGAATGGTTTTTATGTAGGTTCACAATTAAAACCTTAATCTCACTGTGTCCTGGCAGTATAATACCTGAAACCATATGGGGCTCAAGCTGCAATTGCTGATAAGGCCCAATAAACTCCCCATAGATTCCTGTGGGTATTTTTAATATAACTTGGTGCTTACTAATACTTGGTGGCCAGAGGGGATTAATACAAACCTGGCAGCTCTGAGGGGCAGCCCTTGATATTCACATATCTGCTGTGGGAGGGACCAGGTCCTCTTTTTCAGTCAATGGTAACAAAGTGGGATTACACCATCATTATAAGCAATATTGATATGTCCCATATTCACAAGATCCTTTGGCACTTCAGTGGAGGTATAATAAATTAGGATCCAAATCTCCAAAATGATGAAGGTCTCCTACATTATATTGATGACAGCACCGAAGTGTTGCATAAAAGTGGTTCCAATTACCAGGTCATAATTACTGTTTTGTAGCACTATTTCTGGAGCTACGTCAATTGATCCAAACTGCAAGGGCAGCACACTGTACGCTCCCTCTGATACTGTGCTTTTGGCTCCAGCAGTCCCATACACCATTTAATGTTCCACCTTGGGTTTCAACGTCAACTTCACCATCAAATAAGTAGAAACTATGCGGACTGGGACACCCTATCTAATATAGTGTGAATCGATTTTTTGTCACAAAAATGTCACCAAAACTACACTCATATAAGAAGAATTTTGACTGTTTACTATTTTAACATCTAGAGAATATATCTTTCCAAGGATTGCATAATCCATTCACCGACTTTTGGTATTTTTTAACAATAGCGTCCACTAGGGCGACTTTTACTCCTTTTAGGAAAGGCGCATCAAAGGTTGTTCCCAGCTTTTCCAGTAAAATTTGTTTGACAATTTGGCTGTCATAGGGCTTTGATTGTTCCTGGGGTCCTCCTTCCACCATGGCCTTTGCTTGCACCTACGTAAGTATATTTAACTCTCTGGCCGGCTGCTGATATAGAACTTGTCATTGTACTGTGGGGCTTTGGCTATATACTTCGTCAATTTCAGGTGTGACAGTTGGTGTTAAATTATCAGAGTTAGAGGGTCTTATCTCTACTTCGCTCCATCTTTTCCTTATTTTAATGGTCCTGCTGTATATAGTGGACCTGACGATTAGGGCAGTTCCATGTAAGGTGCCCAGAGCGACTGCAATCAAAGCAATTTATCCCATAGGGCCCACTTCCTTGGTCATTGTAAGATAGTCTAGGCTGATAGTTGGACTGTTTGCAGTTGGCGTAAGCAGGCCCAGGTTGAAAGTTGAGCTGCTGGCGGTTGTCATAAGCAGGTCAAGACCAGAAGTTATAATGCTTGATAAACTTGGACAATGGCGGGAGCATATTGTAATAAGACCAGGGGTTACTGGGCGGAATAAAAGCAGAGCGGGATGATTCACCCAAATAAGAAGGGCTGATGACGTCTGCTGAGGTTTCTAATAGGTATTGTGCAAAGTAAAGGTGGCGGATAGCTGACGCAGATTTTGATAATCTTGAACAGAGGTACGTCATCCTGCAAAACTGGAGCCGTGGCGTTGTAAAGTTTGCAGTATGGCTTCACCACAGAGGTCATTGCAATTCCCATGTCAGCTTTAGACAGAGTCCCCGCCATAATAACATGTGTGCTTCCATCGTAAATCAGTCAGCAAACTCAGTGAAGGTCTCATTATGATGGAACCCAATGGTCAAAAACTCATTCTTCCGCTGTGACATCTTGGCGGTTCCCCCAAACAAACGCAGCACAATATCCTTCACCTTTTAATATGTAACAGAGCTTCTTGGAAAATAAAAAGTTACTTGGTCATCGCTTCCAACATCCAAGGCGGATATCAGCAATTTAGCCTTATGCTGATCCAAAGCTCCTTCCACTGAAAATTCATATCATTTGAAGATTCTGTGGATGTTTCCATTGCAATCAAATGGAGGTAGCTTATTAATACAGACCTCCTCCTCCCGCTCATAACTGTGAGCCTTGGGGTTGTACTGGGGATTTTGTTGAGACCCATAGCCATAATCTTGGTGAAGAGCTGGCTTGGAAGGGCCTGTGGCGCACAACTTGTCTGATGCTTTAGGGGTAGCGTGGGTCTCTTTGGTGAGCAGTACTGCCATCGCCTAAGAAAATTGGTCCATTAGAAATAATTGTCCCTGGAGCTGCCATCATGTGTTTAGTAGCTTACATGGCCCGCATGTTTGGCGAAAATCTCCTCAGCTTGTATCCAACCTCATATTTAACATAATATGATTCTTTCCAAGTGGGCCCTTGTTGCTCTTCCCCTTCCCAATGAGAGTGTTGAAGGTAGGAGGTGTTTTTTAATTTCTGCTCCGCACAATGTAACTGTTCAGTATTATTTTCCAGGCGATTAACAAGTTGCCTGTTTTGTTGCCCAAGGTCCACAGCTGGCTGAACGCATTTTCAAGTTGGTCTATTATATCATTATGCTCCTGAAGGAACTCATCTAGCTTTTGAGCACCGCATCCAAGACAAGTTTGATTTCTGCATACTCAGATGGTGCAGCATGCTGTGAAGATTCCCCGTCAGTGCAATTCTGATGTGAAATAGCTGGCGACTAGATAAGTTATTGTTGTGGGTGTGCAATGGGCCCCCTGTAGTGAGCACCACTGTTATAAAATTTGTGATATAGTTATTATACGTCATAAGGTTTACACAAGGTTAAGCCCATTGAGCAACGGATGGATGATATGGAGATTTCCAGTCCTTGAGAAAAAACCTGGTAAATTTAATAAAACACAAAACAATAGCTTTGGTGACAAATTCTATTTATTCTATTATAAAAAGCAGATTCTTTTTTGCTCTCTATCTCTGCTTCTTCCTACCAAAAACCTCTCTCTATAGTCTTCTCATCATGCTTATATATCTTTGACTTTGGTCAATTCTGACCCTTTGACTTAGGCTATTCTTTTCCATCATATTTTCTAATTGGTTCATCCTCATAACTGAGAGGCTCCAGCAAAGTCTATTATTCTATAATTCACTATCGCCTTATTGCCTTATTATGAGGCGATCTTATAAATATCCTTCCTGAGTTTGGTATTGCCTTATTGCCTTAATTTGAGGTAATCTGATAAATATTATTCTAATGCTTGGTTTTGGCCAAAATTAACCAGTTCACCGCATCTATTTGGGGCTTATTGTCCAGTCATAGTAATTTCTTAACATCTGTTAAGGGGTCATAAAGCATCTAAATTCTGCTGATGTCAGTTAAAATACATTATTAAAGCATGGTGCCAGATGATGAGTGCTTTGGAACTGCATACAGATGGTTAAGGTACCCTGTAATATATTGTCTATGGCGCTCAATGCTGCTGAATTAAGATATTATCTGGTTGTAGTTCATGTCACAATATCATTCATAATCCTTTAGAAATTTCATTTGCTTATGTTAGTGGTAAAATATAGTATTTCATGGCGTTTTTTATGGTTTTCACAGCAATTTTACAAATTTTACATAACTTTTTAAATTTTTCTAATTATTTTTAATGGTTTTCATATTATATTTATGGTTTTGCATCATTATTTTCATGTCAAATTTTCCCTTCATAACATCAGATATTTTGTAGCATAAACATCATAGTGAAATGCATCACATTGACAAAAAGGAAAGCAAAAATAAAACTGCAGGTAATGATGCCCACTCACTGTTTATAAAAAAGTCAATGAAGAAGTATTTTCCATAAAAGAAGCTTCTAGTATGCCTTCTTTAATTATGAAGTTGCTAGAATAATATTGTTGTTTTTTAAAAAATAGAACTTAAAAAAAGAATTGTAAGTCCAAAAATTAGAAAGGTCATTCAAGAGGTCATGTATACATTGGATAAAAATTAAAACCAATCCAACAGACACTCTAAAGAAAAAGCAAACAAAGTAGAAGAGAAAACAAATGTTTCTTTGACTTATGATATGGTTTATAGGATGTTAAAGACTTTGCTAATAACATGAAAAAGAGTGTATTTTTTATTGATGCTGTTAACTCTGATAACAATAGATACAAAAGACAATTATATGTTTGTTAGTTTATATCTGAGGATGAAGATGATAAATAACTTTTTCATTGATGCAAGTGGTTCCAACATACACCTAAGAAAAATGTATAGAACAACCACAAGAGTTCAGCTTATTGACCACCTAGTACTAAAAAAAGAGTTCAGCCTATTTAAGTTCTAGTACTAGAAACAAAGAAATGAATATTTCTTCAATTTCATCTATCTATAATAAGGAAGTTTTATATGCGGAGAGCATAGTTGGTTCAGTTAATGTTGAGATTTTAAAACTTTCTTTTTGATATTAAAAAGATGCGAAATTTTTGTGCACAGGAAATAGAACTTTTATTGTGGATTATGCAATAATCTACATGCCATGTTCTGAGAGAGTATTTTATGTTGACAAATTTTAATGTCATATTTTATCTCCTTATAGTTATATGCTTAACCCCATCAGATACATTTTTCTAATGGAAAGTTTTTAGTAAGAAGAAAAATTGCATATGGCTTTAATGGTGAGATCAAGATTCTTATCTTAGATTTGATACTCAAAGTATCAGGGGATGATTTGAGAGGACATTCTAAGCATATGAGAAGAAACTGCATACATGCTATAGCCTTGAAGATTTCTTATAGTAATTAATGAAATGTATTAAGTAAAACTTTTTTGCAAGTTAGAATTGTAAAATATAATTAAACCGTTGTGAAACCCATAAAAAATAATGTAAACCCCATAAAACATTATGAAAAATTTGTAAAAAAAATAATGTGAAAACCATAAAAAACGCCATGAAAACCTTTAATTCCAATAAGATTATTTCCATGAAAAGTTCTTGTTTTAGTTTTTTGAAATAATATTATACTTTGCAGTTTCTGTTTTACAAAGTTGAAGTTATCCAAAAATCTCATTTATTGTCCTTAGTGAAAGGGGAACTCCTAGATGCAAGTTCAACCCCAAGTGCTTAAGATAGAGACTCCAAAATGACAAGGAACTTTTTCCTCTTTCATCCAACTAACTCTGATGAGGCATAGCTTGTAACGGATCAGGTGGCACCTGATCTTTACATTACTTTGGATCAGTCAGTACTAGATCCAAATATTGGATTCATAGGAAGGAACCTGAAATTGAGGGAATCGGAGCAAGGGAAATTTGACTGTCAGAAGCCAAAACGCATCTAAGTCAATATGACAACAGACTTACAAGCAGCATGGACAATGATTTAATGAGATATGGAATCTTCGCCTGAGATTTGCTGGTCAGTTCAGGAGAGCCTAGCATAGGAGAAAGCTTATTTTATACTAGCAAAGTACTATTTATTTGGGGACAGGCTGGCCTGAATGGCCAGTTGAGTCTTCTACAAAAAAACCCCAAATTTCAATAAAGAACTGCTTGCATAAGAAAAGAATATTTTATTTTATAATAAGATAATTGAATCAAAGACATGAGCTCCACTAGTGAGCATGGCGTGGCGTTGGCGTGGATCTTAGAACTCTCCTGCAGTGTGAGGACAGCAATCCAAGGGTGTGTGGCAATGATGAAACTCAGTGGATGGGTTTGACGATTGGCTCCAGCAGGCTGGTCCCTAGTAGGTTCAGCTATGAGGCTCTTACTTCTCAATTTCCTCATGTAATATCGGTGTGAACCCATTCATTACATTAGACTCAACTCAACTTTTTCTTGGGCAATCTTGGAATAGCCTCAAGAGGAGGTGGAGGTTCTGGGAGGGGAGGAATGGTTTTTCTGTGAGTGGAAGGAGGTGGAGGTTCTAAAGGGGGAAATGGTTCTACTGTGGTCTGAAAGAAGAATCATGAGTTCAGTGTCAGGTGTGGTTGGCTCAAGTGTCTAGAGGAGCTGGGGATGAAGTGTACCAAGGGGTGGACAAAATGGCGCATGCCATGGTGGATAATGAGAAAAATCAATGAATGAATGGTGCAGGCAGTGGCCCAGCAGAAGCAACAGGAGGATCCATGAAGAGCGTCCAGAGAAGCTGTGGATGGAGTGTTTTGGGGGGCGGATGAGATGGAGCATGCCCTGTTGGATACCAAGGAGAAGTTATGGGGAAGTTTGGAGTGAGCAATGGCCCACCAGAAGCGACAGGAAGATCAACAAATAATGCCAGATCTGGAACTTGGGAGATGGGCAAAGGCCAGCCACATGTGCAAGTAAAGTGGAAAGGTGATCTGGAGGTGGTGATGGCGTGGCAAATGGGAGAAGATGGTGCACAGTGCCCGAGGGATGGTCCAGGAGTTCCAGGTTTCACAGGGGGGTGATGTAACGGATTGGGTGGCACCTAATCCATACAGTACTTTGGATCAGTCAGTACTGGATCTGAATATTGGATTCATAGGAAAGAACCTGAACTTGAGGGAATTGGAGCAAGGGAAATTTGACTGTCTGAAGCCAAAACGCATCAAAAGTCAATATGACGTTGGACTTATGAGCGGCATGGATGATGATTCAGTGGGATATGGAATCTTCGCCTGAGATGTGCTGGTCAGTTCAGGAGAGCCTAGCATAGGAGAAAGCTTATTTAATATTAGCAAAGTACTATTTATTTGGGGATAGGCTGGCCTGAATGGCCATTTGAGTCTTCTATGAAAACCCAAAATTCAATAAAGAACTTCTTGCATAAGAAAAGAATATTTTATTTTAAATAAGATAATCAGATCAAAGACATGAGCTCCACTAGTGAGCATGGCGTGGCGTTGCCGTGGATCTCAGAACTCTCCTGCAGCGTGTGGACAGTGATACAAGGGTGCATGGCAACGACAAAAAATGGTGGATGGGTTTGGGGATTGGCTCCAGCAGGCTGGTCCCTAGTAGAGTCAGCTATGAGGCTCTTACTTCCCAATTTCTTGTGGAATATTGGAGTGAACCCGTTTATTACACAGCTCAATAGTTTGTGCCTGTTAATGTGACTTCTAAGCACCCATTTTTAAGGAAGTTTTCTCTTGGAACGTACACATCCTATTCCCAACAACAGGTAGTTTGTTGCCCACCTCAGTGTTCCACCCTCCAAAAATGGGGTTCAAGTTTCCCTAAGGGTTGGAGGCTAGAATTGAATGCCAATGAATCAATCATTTTGGTTTTTGATTTTGTAGTCATTTCCTGCCTTCCAACTTAGGCAAGGGAATGGTAAACCTGTCCCTAACAAGTTTGCTATAATAAGTTTATTTTATTTACATTGGGATTAGCCCTACTAACTCTGGCTGTGGGCTCAACCTGTGTAACAGCCTGTTTGCCTTCCTGACCATGATTAGGCCACAAAAAAAGCAAGTAAATTTTTTGATAGTAATTCAAACATAAGGTGGGGTGATCTGCCTGCACCCATTGATTCACTTTTCATTAAATTTAATAATGTGCTTATTTCTCAGATACTTTCTGATTGGAATTTTTGGAAACAATGCACACCTCCTTATTACCCATAACTTTTCTTGACATAATAGTTCTTTTGACTGTAACTAAGGTTCATAAATGGGCTCAAAGCTGAGAAATAATGGATAGGTTGATAAATACAAAAAGATGGGATTAAAATAGACTACTTTATTGGTTAAAAGCTTTTGGATTTTTAGGGGGAGTGAGGATATGATACTGAGAGGATCCATGGCCCAGTACAATCAGGATCTTTCACATCCTTCTGAATTGAATGCCTGGTTGATGCCCTCATTGTTCTGCATTTTCCTCATGGCCGCAATGGTGGGAGTCACGCCTTTCAAGGTTTGGGAAGTGGAGGTACAGATTTTAAAGGCTCTCTATCAATTCTCATGCATGTGATGCTTCCTTATCAAATTTTCATTGGTACCTTCAAGAAAGGGCTTTGATCATGAAGGCTTAAGAGTCAACTTATCGGGGCTTACTTTGGAAATAGGGATTTTAACTAACTCATCATCTCAAATCTTGGCAACGCCCCCTAAAGATCCTGTCAGAGGGGGTATAGGAACATAGAAATCGGCCATTTACTCAGTCTACCATTGTCCCCTGATTAACATCATCAATGGGGTATTCAGAGTTAACCTTATGAATGACCTTGTAAGGTTCAGACCAAATAACATCAAGATTATTTTGTCAACCTCCAGGTCAATGGTGATAAAAGAGAACTAGGTCACCTGCTTGAAAAAATGGCAAGAAAGTTTAACTGATCTTAATTTGGAAGGTCTCCTTTCTGTGGTTGTGAAAATTCCTTTAGGGTAGGTCTTAAGCTGGACAATTTCATCAGCTAAAGCCCTCATGATCAAATCAGATTTCTCAGGCATGGAGGTATCAAGTAGGGTCTGAATGCCAATTGGTAGTTGAGGGGTATGCCCATATAGAGCTTTAAAGGAAAACATCTTGATTATCCAATGGTAGCTTATTTGTTAAGTGATAAAACACTGGTTACATAGTAGTTCCAGTGCTTAGGGTCAAAGGTGGTCATCTTTCATGAAATAGAAACAAGAGTTCCATTAGCATGTTCCATTGCCCCATTGGTTGTGGGATTATAGGGGTGTTGGAACTTTGATAAGTTCTAAAAAGTGAATTTAGTTCTTGGACCGCCTGCAAGGTAAAATTTAGCACATTGTTCAAAAGTAAAGCTTGTGGGCATCCATGCTGAGTGAAAATGGATCGAATAAGGAGTAGTACCATGGCTTTTGTGATAGCAGCAGGAAAAAAAAAATTGCTTCAACCCATTTGGCCAAATGGTCCACAGCTAGTAGTATATATTTATGGCCATGTAACCCAGTTGGCAGAGAGCACACCACATTGATGCTGACGACATTAAAGGGGCTTGATGGAGCTACAACTAAATGTTGATACTGAGGACTAGCCCAATCTTAGGATCAACAAGACATACAGACCTCTAGAACTTTCTAGACGGTCTCAACAATCTGATCTCAATATCATCGCTTCTTTAGCCATTCATAGATCTTTTTTACTTCCCCATGTCCCATAGTCATGTGTCCTTCAATAATGACATTGGTTTGGGAAGAAAGGTGGATATAAGGGAGCCATTTCTTGTTAATATTCATATATAGCATTCCTTCTTTGATTTAAGTGTCTCAGGTTATCATTTATAGTTCATT
Source organism: Massospora cicadina (assembly GCA_022478985.1). Taxonomy (NCBI): domain Eukaryota; kingdom Fungi; phylum Entomophthoromycota; class Entomophthoromycetes; order Entomophthorales; family Entomophthoraceae; genus Massospora; species Massospora cicadina. Next base: position 131,751 of record JAKSZP010010584.1, read on the forward strand.
TTGGATCTCAGGAGTTCACATCTCCCATTGCTCAGGTCTGCAAATAGACTGCATAATCAGTCTTCATTAGGAGTCAAGGCGGCCAGTACTGGCATCCTCAAAAGACTGCCGCCATTTTGATTAATCACTCCTGCGCAATGGACAATAGTAAAATCATAGTTTTAAATCCTTAATGCTATCTTGATATCCTGTCATCTGGGGCCTTAATCTGCTGCAACCATCGGAGTGAGGAATGTTCAGTGATGATGGTAGATGGCGCCATAAAGGTAGGGCCAGAAATGCTTGATCACCAACAATGCAGCCAGGCACTTGTGCTATGTAGCGCTATAATTTCATTCAGCCTTGATAAGATCTTTGCTGAAGTAACCCACTAGATGGTCAACCTGATCTTCTCATGTTGAGCTAGGATGGTCCTTGATTCAACATCACTAGCATTCATAAATAGAGGGGGTGGAAGGCGAGTCAGTAGGGCATACGGCTACCAACCTGAAGGTTGCAGGTTTGATTCCCGCCCTTTGCACATCAATTGTGGTGCCAGCTGAAGGAACTATTGGCGGTTAGTAGGTATAATAACACAAAAACCTTACCCATGACGTAACCAGAAAAATCCGAGTCCCAATCTGGAGGTGAAAAAACTTTCTATGACAGAGTTGACCCTTCTCAGGTTTCATGTCAATACTTTCTTTCTCTATTTTGGTAATGTCTGTCCCCCGGTCAGCTTGCCTTGAATAAATAAAAATAAAAGCATTCATAAATAGAAAAAAATGGTTGTTTGAATCTTGGATGAACTAAATTGGGTTTAGTACAAAGAGCGGTCCTTAATGCATTAAATAGCCTGCTCCTGTTCAGGCCGCCACTCAAAAGGTGCATTCTTTTGTAGGAGGTAGACCAAGGGGCTTGACTAATTCAGCAAACCAAGGGATGACTTATTGATAATAACCCACCATGCCAAGGAATACTTGAATATCTTCTAAGGCTCTGAGGGCGTGACATCTTCTTAATGGCAAAAACTTTATCCATGATAGGCTGAATTCCATGTTTTGAGACCTTTTGTCCAAGAAATTCCATTTCATATTAGAAGAAAAAGAACTTCTATAGTTTGAGCTTTATTGAGGCCTTTTTAAGATGATTAAAAACTTCCCAGAGATGCTCCACATGGCTATTGAAAGTTTGTGAGAAGACAGTAATATCATCAGTTATATGGGGATACAGGATAGCTTTAAGTACTCTAGGATCCAGCCCTGGCGTGTTGGAAGGTGTTGGGCGTGTTGCAAAGACCCTGGGGAACCCTCGTTGGCTTAATTAACCCCTCATTGGCTATGAGTGCATATTTGGATTGATCTTTGGGGGCTAGCTCTACTTGACAGTATCTGCTAGTGAGATCCATAGAGGAAAAATATTGTGTCCTATCAAGCAAGCAGAGAGAGTCGTCAATCTGGGACAAGGGGTAGCTGTAATTCTTGGTAAAGGAGTTAAGTCTTTAATAGTCCATTACCACACAATGACTGCCATCCTTCTTTCAAACCAACAGGAGAAGTGAGGCCCAAGGGCTACGTTAAGGTTCTAGTAACTCAGCTTCAAGTAGTTACCTGAGCTCAACAGCCACCTGAGCCTCATCAACCTTACTTTTCTGGTAGGGATGGTAATGGGTTGATCACCCCCAGTCTCAACATGATGTAAAACGTTATTTATTTTCCAAAATCATAGGTAGAGGTTGAAAAGAGATCTGAGTATTCTTCCAGTAATTTTTTAACTTGGTTCTGTTTTAGCTAGTGAGCTCTTGCTCAATAGAGGTGTTGACTATAGCTACTGTTGGGGGTGATTCTAACCAAAAATCCCTTAGACTTTTAAAATTATGAACATCAATGATGGCCTCCACACAAAGGAGGCGTACATAAGCGGCTGGAGTATTAGGCCTCACTGTCCTAGGTTTGTCAGTAAGGTTAGCCAGCAGCACCAATACGGATCCATCATAGTCAGGACTAAAATTCCTGGACAGGTTAGGACCTCCTTTATGGGTGGGTTATCCATGCCTCATATTAACAGAAATTGTCCCAAGTGAATGTAAATTTACGGGTATTGACAAAGACTGGGACTTTGACAATATCATAGTCAGATTGGGAAAGTATGTAGGCATGCCCTATTGGCCATACTGCCAGAGGGGGTATCTATACTCACAAACCCCTTACATGATATTTAAGCATGTTAATCTAACTTTCAAATTAAACAGGTCCCCAAGCTTTAATCTCCATCTTGGCGCCATGATTAGTCTCAAAATCCAATGGGACCCTATGTCTTTGAAGATAAAATAATTTTTCATCATAGTACATGATAAAGGAATAGTTTCAAATAAACTGGTTCCTGAGGAGTAGATTGTAACTCAGATTGTCCAATGCAATGGCTGAGGTATTCACTGAAAGCTTGCCAAAGCAAATGGGCAGTGAGGAATAGTCCCCAATGGACCAAATGCATTGTGGCCAGTTGTGCCATACTCCATGTAGTGTGGCAAGTCAGGTGTGACTTTAATGCGCTTCATTACTTTAGACAAAATAACATTTACAGCAGAAACGACTCTCAACAATGATGTAAACAGGGATCTTTGTGAACTTGAAAGTGACGTGTGTAACTAAAATCTTGAACTGAGGGGGTAGCGTGAGGGACATAGGAGATTCATCAGAAGAAGATTAAGCCTCATCAGGTTCTTTATTATTGACAAGTACCAAACCATCATTTTATGATACAACAACTTTATACTCAATGGATGTTGCTAAAAGTTCTTGAGGAGGTACAGGGATGTCAGTATTAAGTGCCTCATCCTTCAACTGAATGCCCTTTTCCCGCCTCCTCAGCAAGTCTCTTTCAACAATTCTTTGAGCTATTATGGAATTCATTGCAGCAGGAGCATCATGGTCTGTGGTTCTTCTGATTCTCAACAATGTGGACTCAAGGATGGCCAGGAGAGGTGGATGCAGAAACCTTGGGTTGCAGGATAAAAATTAAGTTTTATTAGAGCTCCATAACTCTTTTGGATACATGTGAAGCTGTTCTTCTGGAAAATCAGGTGCATTTAGACCTCAGTATATGATCACAATGTGGAGAAGACCACAGTTATGGCGTCATCCGATGTAATGCAATTAGTGGTTACCAAGGGTTGTTCTTGGTCATAGAATCAGCTGGCAAACTCCATAGGATTTTCCCCTTTGTTCAATTAGATGGCCATAAACGCCTGCTTCTGATTGGCCAAGTTCTGGTCGCTTCTGAACTCCTGAATTAAGTCCATACTAACTTTTTATCATTTTGCGGCATTCCTTTAAATGGGGAGTTATAATTTCCTAGGCGGTACTATTCAGGCAGGAATGGATTTGCTTCACCTTCTGATAGTCAGTGGCCTCTTCCATTGAACTTTCATAAGCTTACAGGAAGGAGGCAATACTTTACTGCCCAGTGGTAAATTTTTCCTTGAAACTAGGCTTAAAGTATAACAAGAGGAGTGAAAAGTTTATTAATGGCAGGAACTGTTGTGGGTTTAAAACCTCAATTTCTGCATAGTCATGAGGGGCTTGATGGTCCAATCATCATCCTAATCCTTCCAGATCCTCCTGGATTTTATCCAATTCAGTTTAGAGAGGTAATGGAGGCTTTATGTGAAACTTGTTCCTTCAGAGCTTGAATTTCAGCATGTTGGATGAGCAGCTGACCCTCAAAGTTTTTCAAATGAGTTTTGAACTTGTTACAGGTTTGTCAAATTGGGTGATGCAGTTGTCAGTGAGCTTGGCAAATGTAACAAATAATATAATCTCATCTGACAAGGCTCGATCAAGACTCTGGGGTTAAAAGGGACTCCATCTACTCAGACCTTGCATCCTTGAGCACATCTCATATTTGATCCCATAAGGCAGCGAGCACCATTAGAACACTTTGTTTCAAGGAGTTGTTAGAATCGCCAGAAGTAGGCATCGTAGGACTGAAAGGTCCTTGAGGTCCATGAGGACCTTCTGGACCCCTGGAGCCTTCAAGCCCTTCACTCCTAGAGGCAATATCATGGGAGGCTAACTCCTGGTAGTGCTGGTAGAGTGTTTACACAAGGTCCTTGATCTGGTTGAGGCACTGGCTCCAGGTGGACTCAATGATCTGCACATTTTGATGAATCTAATCTCAAGGTAATCCAAAATCCCACTTTCTAGCATAGTGAGTTTATTATGAGACTCATTGATTAACTGATGGTATTGACAATGGTTTCTTGATTTTCATGAATGAATTAATGAATGAGGAGGCAACTTTATAGAACTTAACAATATTTAATTGATTACTAGCTGTTGAACTACTTAATGGTGATGCAACCCAACTATTTTTAGGTTGTGGTGTATGGCTAAATGTACGAAGCTTTGGAGTTAGCATTCAGTACCCAAATCAAATTCTCCCATTGGTTTGGGGCTGAGTTATTTAGATTTCAAATTTTGTAGAGCACCAAAGAGGCTCAGTAGTAAAAGGAGCATCCTTCCATGGACTAGATGTCATTAAATAGTTGTTGAAATTCTCGTTGAGGTTCTCATATTTGAGTTGATACTGATCATGGTCAAAGGATGGTAAGGCAAATTGGAATGTGGCCCAGAATCTCAGGCTTTCAGGCTGTAGAGGAGGTACTTCATAATGAGAAGTGTTAATCCATTGAGTTGTGCTTCTTTACTAATTGGTAGGTTTATTTTCTTGATTGTTAGTATTCTCTATTTTCACGATAGACATTTTCATTTGAACAACTTAGAGCCACCTGTAATGAGCACCACTTATCTTGGAGCAACAGTTCTCTTGAATGTAGCTGGAGTTCAAAAATGGGCTCAAAGCTGAGAAACTAATAGAGAGTTTGATTGTCAGTAAAATGGCAGATAAAGTTTATACTGACCTGCCAGTCAGGATTCAGAAACACCCTAAAAGGCGAGCCAGAATGCCAAGGTCATTACTACTCAAACAACGTTAAAGTGTGTCAGAAGATAGGTAACAATTAAATGCTTATGTAAATATATTGCGGGGAAGGCCGACCATGGGACGGACACTTCCGAATATGACTCAGATGAGACAAAACTTAGTACCAGGGGAGGCACCCCAGAGAAGCGATGCTATCTCTTGTTGCCAGCGGGAACGCCACTTATGGGAAGGGGGAGGGAACGTGTGTAGGGGACGTAGCCACTATTGAGCACGTGTGGAGGAAGGGGTCTGATTTGATGAACCAGACTGGGAACCAGGAAGAGACCAGCTGTCGGCGACGCGGTGGGAGATATCCAAACGTCCACGCTTGAAAGTGATCAACCAAATGTGACCAGAATCTGTGGACAGCTTCAGGGAGGGTGGGGATGGATCCAGCGATGGCATCCAAGACAATCGTGTGGATAGTCCACATGGCAATTGCAACCACCAGAGCACGGAGGGAGGGTGGGAGGGGGAGGCCATTGATGAAGCAAACATATCTCTTGACAGACTGAAGGGATGTGTTTGATCCTGGCCTAGCAGACGTTGGACTTCGCGCCATATTACTTTAGAGGTGGGGCATTTCTCCAGGCGGTGAAACAGCGTTCCATACTGGCCACACACGACACAGGATGAGTGTAAAGCATTAGAGCGCTCAGCTGTACGATAAACCCGCCTCAGGCAGCGCCACACATGGGATCAGACTTGAGGCTGCAACAGAGGATGGTGTGCATATTTCCAGATAGTCTTTTGGGTCTCGGTGGAATAAGGGATGTCCATCATGTCCAGGTAGTCCACCCTGGATAGGACTTGGGGTCGAATGGGGATCACGCCATCATGGATGGGTAGCCCCTGTACCTCTTGTGTGAACTGAGGAGAGGAGCGGCCTCTTCGGGTTGTATGTCCACTAATACGAATTCTCCACTCTGCGCTTCGCATGGAGAGTAGGATTCGTTTGTAGTGGGTTTTGGTCCCATGAGGACCTGTGGCTGATGTGTGTGATGCGAGGTATTTCATCAGGGAGTGGGGGTTTGATGGATTGTTGAGGCCCAAGGCTTGGGAGAAGTTGGAGCGGGCCGCGCGGGACCAGTGTTGGGATGGGAGTGTAGGAGCAGTGACGGCTGCAATCCAGGTGCCCAGGATCTTGGTGGCATGGGCTTTGAAGTCAAGTAGGCCCATGCCACCATGATGATAAGGGCCAAACATGACCTCTAGATGTACTGGTGGATGGCGGCCTGACCAAAGCCAATCTTGTAGCAAAGCATACAGGGATTTGAAGAAGCTTGGGGAGAAGGGGATGGCGTGGGCTCCGAACCAGACTTTGGATAGGAGCATAGAGTTGGCAAGAACAACCCTGCCAGTGAGGGTAGTAGGGTGGGCTCTGAGAGAGGCGATTCGCTTCGTCACGTTGTCCAGTATATGGCACTCCATTACTGCTGACGCGTATCCAACTGCCTCCAACCACACGCCCAGATGGCGTACCAGTCCTATGGTAGGACGTGGCACAAAGGGGAGCACCAGTGGAGCGGTGTGTTTTGAGTTAGTAAGGCGTGGATGTGGGCGAGCAGATGGGCCGGGTTGGGAACTACTTGCTGGGGCCCAGCAGTTCTGAAACTGACCAAGGAGGATGATTTCGGTTTTGGAGGCGTTCAGTGCCGCGTTGCTTACCCGGGAATATTCCTGGATGAGGGCTTCAAGCGCACGTGCATCTTTGTTATTAGACACCCCCACCACACAATCATCTGCAAATGCCATCATCTTGACTGGGGTTTGGCCTGGCACATGGACCCCAGTGAGTTGGGCATTCACATTTCGCAGTAGTGGGTCAAGGCTGAAGTTGTATAAGAATGGGCTCAGGGGGTTCCCTTGTTGCAGGCCCCTTTGAGGACGGACTACTTCCGTTAGGAAACCTGGGCCGCGCACTGCCATTGTTGCAGATTCCGTGAGCAGCATCACCCAGTTAATGAAGCGGGGAGGTAGGCGGAAATGTTGGAGGCAGGCCCTAAGGTATTCCCAGTTTACTCTATCATAGGCCTTTTGTTGGTCCAAGAATACAAGTGCCCCAGAGGCTGTGGACTGACACACATTAGCCACAGAGTGCACGTTATCCCAAATCGACCTTCTGGGGATGAAACCAAATTGTTCTGGGGAGATGGTGGCAGATGCTACAGTCCCTAAACGGTTAGCCATGATTTTTGTTAAAATTTTGGTGTCTGTGTTTGTTAGAGAAATGGGGCGCCAGTTGGTTAAGTCAAGCCTATCCTTTCTTGAAGAGTGTGACCTGTAAAGGCCTCATGTCCTCCTGGTAGGAGGCACGTTTCCAACAGGCTTTGGTTGAGTGAGGCTAGCAGCAATGGGGATATATATTTAAAATATTTTTTGTAGAACTCATATGGAATACCATCTAGGCCTGGGCATTTTCAGTTTGGCGCACCGCAAATGGTAGTCCATAATTTGTTTGGAGTAATTAAGTTCATTATTTCTGGGTATCAGAAAATGGTGCAGATATGAGCTCTGTCGAGAAATTCCGCCATTTCAGCCAGCTGAATTGGTTCAGCTCGGTATAACTCAGAGTAATATCTTTGCATTTCGATTGCCACTTCAGCCAGTGTGTCCACAATAGAATTATCTGATCTTCGCACCTGTGTGCAGGCCATGCTCTGGCGTGGTGCAAAAAAAAATTTTTGAAGAAGTATGCGGTGCACTTGTCACCTTTAGTGATGCATGTGGCCCTGTATTGGACACAAACCCAATGTTTGTGTTGCCTTTCAAGTGCGTTGAGGTGGGCGGCTGCCTCCGCCCACTTCTGGCCCCATGCAGGGCTATATCCTGAGGCTGGAATGTTGGACTCCAAGTGGGCCAATTCTGCCAGCGTGCACAATATAACCGCCGATGTGGCTCATGAGCGTCTGGATGAGAGATGGCGATAGTGGCAGATGGTGTCTTCTTTGAAAGTTGCCCATGTGGAAATGGGGTCCGCGCAAAACGGTGCAACAAACGATTTTGCCAAAGTTGCCTCTTCCACCCACGTGGAAAATCCTGGCGACGCAAGCTCTGGGGGGCGGATTTTGCACCAATGTGGGGCCTTTGCAACTGTGACGGGTAAGTGGTATGTTATCGAGACCAGTCAGTGGTTGGAGAATTCCATTTTCATTGTTTTGAAGTGGGAGATGTGGGGTTGAATTTTGGCGGCGCTAGAATAAGGTCGATGCGGGTCATGGACCTTAATTGGCTGTTGTGGATGTGGGGACACATCATGTTTTTGAGAAGTGGGGCATGTCGTGGCAGCGCATCCATTAACCCAAGGGTGGCTTTTAGAACGCGTAGTTCTACGTGACCCTGTGGGGCGTGGGGTGAGGGTGGCCACCGGTCCATTGGTGAGGTTAGCCAACAGTTCATGTCACCAATTAGGAAAGAATTGGGGGTAGCGGGAGGGATTTGACTGATGAGAAAAATTCCTGATGCTCATGTGCACCGTTTGGGGCGTAAATGTTGATGATTGTGTGTGCAACATCAGCCCATGAGAAGGTGACAACAAGCACTCAGCCATTTAGGAATGTTTCTGAAGATGTAAATTTGAAAAAATTGTTTTTCCAAATTAGCACCCCACAGTGCTTCAACCAAAAGGATAGGGATGGTAGGAGCATTGTTTTTCAAGCTTCCTCAGAACCTCATGGACAGTGGGACTCCTGGATGGCCAGGATATCCACAGGTAAATTGTTTTGTAAAAAACTCAGTTTCCTAGCCCAGGATGGGGAGGCCTTGAGTCCGGCAATATTCAGCATCCCTAGAGTGAAGGTTTCTCCCATCGCACCTTAGGTGTGAGGGGTGGGCCCCCAGGCCCACCAGCCTCTTCCAGGTCCCCACGGGCTTTCACAGCAGCGCGGGTATTAGCAGCAACGCTATTGGGATTTTGTTAATTTTTGTGGAAAGAGTCATATTGGCTTTGGCCTTTGCTTTTTGTTTTCCCGACGTCGGACGAATTTTTTGCAGTGCGGATAAGTTTGGTGCACCGTCAAGTGGGGCAAAAAAAAAAAAATTTTTGCTTGGGATAGGTCCCAAGTCAGTTTTGACTGGGGCTTGGGTGCAGCGATTGGGTGAGATCAAATCTCCCATCAGATCCTCAGATTGAGTGGCCCGTTTGGCATGGGCCTCCCAATCTGATTGGGTGATGGATTCCCAAGTTGCTTCCACCGCGAAGGTCTCCATGTCCTCCTGGCGTTGTGAGTGTGGGATGGTGGTGGCCTTGGCCGCTTCCTTGGCTGTGGTCCTATGGGCCTGCTTGGCCTTCTTCCGCTCCTGTGGGGAGATGAGCTTTACCAATAGGTAGCAGCCTTGTGCTCCCCACGGGAAAGCCTCCTTGGTGCTTGTGGTTGGTTCGTAGTGCGCCTCTCCGCTGGCCATGGCCGCTGAGGGGTGCTCTTGGAATGTGACGCCCTCTTTGATGGGGCATGCATGCACCTTATGGCCAAACGCGTCACAGTGGGTGCAAATGGGGGGCGCGCTGTCCACGGTTACCCGGAATGGGTGGGTGGTGTGCCCTGCGATGTCAATATAGGTGGAGTGCGGGATCTGGGTTAGGTCCTTCGCGATCTCCTCAGTTGGGGTCAGAACTGCAATGGCTTTGCCGGTGCACAGGTGTGGCATCAGCATGAAATGTTGCATTTTGAAAGATTGCATTTCGCTGTATATGGCGAGACCATCTTTCAGGTGTTGCTCCAAAATGTCACGTTTTACCGTAGTAGGCAAAAAGTCAAAAGTGAGGAAAATTTGGTTTGATTTTGTCCATCTGGTGCATTTAGTTTCGATGACCCATTGCCCTTTGGGGAGGTCGACCACTACGTGCACCACTGCAGCCTTGTCTGCTGCTATTTTGCTTTCAAAACCTAGGTCCAGCCAACCACGTGACATGGAGTGAGGTGCAACGTACACCGCGGTCAGGAAAATTTTGTGTACATCTTCACAAAATTTTTCCCATAGGGCCGTTTTTTGGATGTCCAGATACACACAGACTCCGAATTCCACCGATGAAAGTGGCTGGGAATGTGGCGTGTTGATGTACTGGTTGCATCGTGCTTGCCATGTGAGTATCTCCAGGAAAGTTGTGACCGCCAGTTTTTTTTAGATTTTTTTCTATTCCGCCAGATTCTCTGGGGCGTTTTCGAATGTTAGAGGCCGCGGGCCTTCCGCCTGCTCCTCTTGCCTTGCTTGCCCAACTGCTCCCAGACATGGGCGCAGACTAATCCCCTCTATGAGATCATCAAACTAGATTTAGTCTTGAATTGAATGGGTTGCAAAAGTGTTTGCAACGAGAAAGAAAAGTTTCAATTAAATGCTTATGTACTGTGGCATAAAAAGCAGCCTGGCGAGAAACCAGGCTGTTGCAGCTCCAGGGCCAATGGGCCTGGGCGTAATGAGTTGTGAGAATGGATTGGGTGTTTTAATTTTCCCCATAGGAGAATTGGATATGACAACATTGACAGGGGGAAGATCCTTGCCTGGAGCAGGGATAGTTGGGCCCACAAAATACTGAGATCCTGCTGGCGGATGGCCTCCACAATTGGGGAGAGTTCCACAAAATTCTTAATATTATAGGCCAATTGTGGTGGGGACAAAAGTTATAATATGACTGGGATAGCCCAGTTGATACAAGGCCTGTGAGGCCACATTGGAGATGTCGTGGGGGTTTGGCAAAGAAAATTTTAAATTTAATCAAATAAATTGGAACAAGGGAAATTTTTTACTGAATTTAAAATAAGAGAATCAATTTTAATTTTCTCAGTGTGTTATGACTGCTTAAATAGACAATCAATATGGGGAATAGCTTAGGAAAGCGTGGGATTGGGGCCCTCAAGATTTGGCCTAACCTGATCTAGTACTAAAAAAAAAAAAAAAGATTTGGCCTAACCTGGGACTGTAAACAAGGGGAAAAATATACTTATTTAAAACTGACTTTAAAAGTATCAGTGAGGGGCCAAGTCATTGTAAGTTCATCCAAGTACGCCCAAATTGCAGATTTACCACGGTTCTGACAATTAGTGTGATGACGTCTTGCCCAACAGGCAACGGGAACCTCCCAAAGACACACCACATAGGGGCAGTCCCAATATATCAGGAATGGGTTTGGGGCGCCCAACCCACCCACACCTGGTTGCTTTGACATCTGTTTTACCAAGCAAGATTCATTGGATGAAGAATTTGCTACTTTTGAGGAGGGTTCAGAACTGATGGCGACTTTTGCCAATGGCTTGATGCCATCAGTGAGTTTTAACAAAGATTCAACCATGAGCTCTTTTTCCGCTGAAGGTACATCCCATTGATCCTTGTTCCAATGGTTTGGTACTCTTGGGCCTTGATGCTGAAAGCTTATTTTCATAAACTTCATTCACACCTTTCACCCTATGGGGATGCTGACTCTCCAATAGCTTGACACAAATTTCCTTGATTTGCAGAACCAATTTGGCTGAATTTAATACTGGGATATGTATCAGGGTCCTCAAAGGGTAATCTGGTACCCACAGCTCATCCACCACATGGGTGAGGTCACCCTGGGAGATGAGAGGAGCAGCTGTCCTTCTCAGACCTTTTTGATGGGAAAGGAAACGCCACCCAGTCCAAGTGGAGGGGGTGCTCCCCAAGACTTACATTGATGAAGATGAAAAGATGAAGTAAAAATAGACTACTTTATTAGATAAAATTTTGATATTTTTAGGGCGAGTGGGGACATGATACTAAATTGGTTCCATGACCCTGTATGATCAGGATCTTTCACATCCTTCTGAATTGACTGCCTGTTTGACGCCCTCATTGTTCTTCATCATCCTTGTGACTGTAATGGTGGGAGTCACGCTTTTTGAGGTTCATGAAGTGGTGGTGCAATTCCAGAAGGTATCTCCGTTGAATTTCATGTGAAAAGCTTCCTGATCGAATTTCTCATCAGTGCCTTCAAGGACAGGTTTTGATCATGAGGGCTTGAGGGTCAACTTATTGGGGCTCAATTTGGGAGTAGGGATTTTAACTCGCTCATCATCTCAAATCCTGACAATGTTCATAAGGAAGTAATCCTCAACTGGTTCTGCTATCACTCCAATTTTCTGTTTCCACTTTCCCTTTCTTTATAAAATGAAATCTTGTATCCACATTTTTTAATTAAGAAGTTTGCGGTGTCAATTTTCAGCTATGTTGTTCAATTCTGGGCTTACCTGGCCATTATTGGCATTTTCCCTCCTCATTTTCTATTAAACAATTTTATGCTGTATTAGAAGTATTTTATCTGTTGCTGTGGGTGGTAACTGTCTGGAGTGGCAGTGAAGTCCTATTTATATCAGAAAGCTCCATGACATCAATGGCATATGAATGTATGCTGCATCTTGGCCTGTTGGGCTATATTTTGTGATTTTTATTGCTTAGTGTGCAATATTTTCTGAATGCTGAAACTCAGTGGGATTCAACTTTATAGTATTATTTGAACTGTATATTTCAGGATTTTAGTGCACCCTGTTCTGCCAAAATGATCAAGGCAACTTGCTTTAGGCTTAGGTTTGCACTATGGTGAATGGTAAGTGAGGTTTTTATTCCTCTACCATTATATAAATGAGGGGTAATTGAGCATTCCAAAAGAATTTAGGAAGCTCTCAAGGTGGAGATTGGATGGTTCAACAAAAGCAACCAATTTAGAACCCTTAGCCAATAAGCCCCAAAATCTTGTTTAAATAAAATCAAGTCATTCTATAAGATTGAGGCTGAGCTGGAAAAGGAAAGAAGCTTGGGATTTACTATAGTCCAAGATGCTTCCTGATTGGCTGAAGTTGATGCAGTTCTGGGCTGAGAAGTTGTCAGATTGGCTAGTATAGGAACCACTGGAGCAGTAGAATTTGTGGAGGTGGCAGAATCATACTTCAGACAGAAAAAAATTTAGGTCAGTAATGGGTTGGGTACCAACAGAGGTGGGCCCAGATCTGGTGAAAGCTGTAAGGGAGAAGAACCTTCATTACAAGTGATCTAATTTAAAACAAGATGGAAAGATCATCAACCCACCCTTGACACAGGCTCAAAACAGATGGTTGAGTGTACCAGGGATAGTAGCGCAAGGGTGATTAACAGGAAGTTTTTATTAGAACTAGGATATATTGTGGCAGAGGCCTGAAGCCCTTTTTGATATGTAGATTTATAGGGACCACAAACTGAAGGATGGAGTTAGACCTATAGGCTGCCAAACTAAACATCAGCTCCCTGTGGAGCATATCCAGGGGAAGGTGGGTGGGTGAAATAGCGAACTTAATCACCATAGTGGTGTCCACTGGTAGCCAGGTGCAAGTGGTGGGGAGGGGGTGCCCTGGAATACCAGGTGGAATACCAGGGGCATTCACCACAGTTGTGGCATCATCTTCACAGGTGAATCCCAGATCAAAATACCCCTTGTAGGAGGTGGAAGTCAATAAAGCTAACAGGTTTTATCACCATCTAGGCTACTTCAATAATGACTTTGTCAGCATATGAGAACAATTTTCTATATATGACACAAAGGCCAAATCACATGTTGCTCCAGGGTAGTACCAAGGGGCTTTGAGGCACCGCCTAGGTATATGTAAGGTGGAGGTCAATATCCTTGGGAGGAATAAATTATCTCAAGGATTTGAGAGGAATGGATGACACAGTCCAAACACATTTTTCCACTAGATGGAAATGCTAGGGGGTTTTGCCACTGCCTGCACTGTAGAAGCCAGTGAGGATCTGAGGATATTGGTGTTGAGCTGTGTGGTGGGAGTTTGAGGCTATAGTTTACTTCTACTTTTAATAAAATTACTTGGAAAGTGTCACCAAGTGGAAAGAAAGTTTTACAATCTATAATAAAAAAGGGTTTGCATATGTGTGTGTGAAGCCAAGCCAAAATTATGTCATGCAGAGCTTTAAAATTTTAATATACTTGGACAGAAGGAGGTCTGTATGCATCTTAGAGCTGGATAATGATTTAAGTAATAAAAGAAAAGTTTTATTTTTAAGAAGTGAAAATTAAATGAGTTTAATGGTAATTGGTATATTGTTAAGACTGAGCAGTTTGATATTTGGTTGATTTGATAGTATCTATAGGCTTGCCAAGCGGTTAGTCATATTGTTAATAAAAGGCTCAATGGTTTTAGTAAGCAGTTAGTGATTGGTTTATTTGATAGGTTAATTAGTTTTGGTAAGTAGTTGGTAGTTTTTGACATGAATATGTCCTTTGGCTGGAGGGTATGTTTAAATCATACAAGTATGTGATCATATATGATGAGCTTAGATTATTAGGGTGCAGATTGTTTTTGTATAGCTTGGCCAATAAAATCAAACAGATGTATATTGTATTATTGTAGAAGGCAATCATTAATCTGTATAAATCATCCAATAAAATCAACTTATTTTAAAATGTACTATTATGAGGGTGGTTAGCCTGTCAGATAAAACTGCTTCCACTCTAGTGCAGGTTTTGAGTTTGAAACCTGTACTGGCTAGAAAAAAAGTTTTTTGTGGTATATTTATCCCAAGGTCAACCCACCTCAAATATAGATAAAATGTATTATTATAGAAGGCGATCACTTATTATATATAAATTGTTTAATTAAATCAACTGAACAAGATTATATATTGACATGAATATGTCTGATGGCTGAAGGTATATTGAAAATCCAGGTAAGTATGAGATCATATATGATAAGATTAAATTATTATGGGTGTAGATCATTTTTGCATAGGTTGGCCAATTAAATCAAACAAATGTAAATTGTAATATTGCAAAAGGCAATCAGTAAATTTTGTATAAATTGTCCAATAAAATCAACTAATTTAAGCTGTATTATTGTGAAAGGTGATCAGTAAATTTAGCATAAGTTATAATAAGATCAACTAAATTTAAAATGTATTATTGTAGATGGCAATCAGTAAATATAGTATAAATCATTCAATAAGATCACCCAAATGACATTATACATATTGAAATGAACATAACCTATGGCCAGAGGGTATTGACATAGATATGTCCTATGGCAGAATGTATGTTTAAAAGTTGGACAATGGTATGATATCATAATGTGATGAGTTTAAATTACCATAGGTAATTATTGGTAAGTTTGGCATGGTATTGGGTCAATCAAACAACTAAAAAAGTATTGTAAACGGCCATTGGTAAATTTAATAAGTAATTGGGCAATCTAATTAATTAGATATACAAAAATTATTTTAAAATTTTTACCTTGTGGTAAAAAGCTTAAGTGCATGAATATATCTTACTTATGGCTAGATGGTGTTTTAAAACTTTCTTTACTATTTCATTTACCATCACGCTGTGATTTAAAAAAAGCATTTTGTTGTTTAACTCTTACAAACTTGGCTTGGTGTACCAATCAAATTGTGAATAATTTACCAAATGAAGAAAATTATAATTCTACCTCTATGATTTAATCAGTGAGTCGTGAGTCATCAAAATAACAAAACAGAAAGTGCCTCTCTAATTAAAGTTGATTTACTTAATTTTGCTGCTGATTGTTCAAGGGTATGGGCAAATTAGATACTCAAATTTGTATTAGATTCAATAATATAGCTGATGTAGCCCTACTGCCACAACTTGAATGGATTTGAAACCCCACATCTAATTTAAAGAAAACTATGCTGTTAATGTAGAGTTCTCAGCCACTCAGAGCACAGAATTGCATCAAAACTTGATACCTGTTAATATGACATCAATAAGAAATCAACCCATTACACCTCTCAGCTAATCAAAAGCTGTGACCAACCAGATGTATGTGATCCTGCTAATAGCTCTAATGCTAAGTTTGGCAAATTAGAAAACAGCAGTTCAGTTCTCTCAGGCATAACCCAAATTTAAAATAAAACCATTGAACCAATCAAAATTAACTGAACATCAAGTGAACCGCTTAGCCAAAACCATTGGTCAGATCAAATTAACCAAATAATGTCAAACCTTTTAGCTATAATATTATAAATTCTCATTAAAACTGTATAAAACTTTCATCTCTTATATATGACTTTTATTTATTTTATTATGCTTTTGAACTAGTATCTACCTATATTAGATTCCCTTTTTTAAAGAATACTTGTACCAGGTCTGGTTAAAATTGGTTAAGTATTTTTGGAGGAGAGGTTAAACAAACATAGTTACATGTATATACAATGATTTTACTTATAAGATGATTGCTTAAACCATCACAAATAAATGCTGCTCAATTTAAAAATTAATTCAAGTAATTTTGAATTCATCTCTGTTATCTGGTATTCTGCCTGCTGTTACTCACAGTTTAATTAAGACAATCTAACCAATTACTTAAATAATCTAGATATCACAGTCAACATTTTTAATAAGTTAAGATAAGATGCAATGATGATTGTTAAATTTTTTATGCTCGCTTGGTGCTTATTCCCTCAAAATCCAAAAATGGGGGTTTGATACCACAAGAATAATAAAATATTTAAACTTAAAAACTTAATAAGATATGGGCTTATAAAGTTTATTGGCGCTGCGCAGGGGTAAAAGAGAGCATCTCTTTAACAATCAATAAAGGTATTTGAACATCAAAATATGACATTTGTAGGGCTTGGGAATTTCTGAATTTAGTAACATACAATTTTAGCCTAACAAGGCTTGACAAACTTGAATTTCTGGACTGAATGATGGATGGGGCAGTCTTATTGGCCAAAACGTACCCATGAGGTATAGCTTTTATAAACTTCAGACAATCCCCATTTGAGAAATTTATTGCACCCTGGAGGACCTCTGCCAAGCCTATAAAAGGGGGTCCCCATGTAGGTGCTTTAAAGGACCTGGTTGTGGCTGGGGAAGTACCTTCCAATGGTAACCCAGGGTCCATTGCATGGTCAGAGTAATATGACTGCTCAAATTTATATTTAGTGCCCATGCAGGATTTAAAATGGTATTACCCTAATTTATGAGGTTCCATTGAGGATTGGCCATGGTGTTTTGGCCAAACAAATTTTCATCTAACGCAGAATTGATCTCATTAGTATCAGAGAATTTCACTTGTCCAACATTTTCCCTTATTGGCAATTATTCCCTAAAACATTCTTATTCTGTAGCCTAGAGGGCAAATGTCCGACATTGCCCCCCTCAATAATGTTGGGGAGAGAATAAGGCTGTAGAAGGTGGACATGTACCCGATTTAATGGTGCTCTGGAGGCGAGGAATTTGATTGAGTACTCATCCCCTTGCTTCTATGTAATTGAAATATGCCCTTCCCAGATGGACCCAAGTTTCTCCTTTCTAGGGGTGATAAAATTATGATAGTAAAGCACCAAGTTAGATACTTGGAAGGAAGAAAGAGGGGCCTAGAGCTCATTTGTGGCTTGACCCTCTTTTGTAACTGTCTTTGCTAAGTTGGTCGTTGCCTCTTATTGCAACTGTATGATATGCTGGTCTAACTTCTTCATAGCTTGCTTGGGATCAGTCTTATCAGTGAAGATATCTTTTGCAAGTAAAGCTGAAACCCCAGGTTTTCACCCATACAATACTCAGAAAGGTGACATTTTAAGGATCTGATGATAGCTGATGTGGTACACCATGAGGGCACATGGTAAGTACTATCCCAGTGAAGGGGATCAGAAGCAGCCATCTTCCATAATATAGAAACCAGGGTCCCATTTGCTCTTTCCATGGTACCATTGGTCAAAGGGTTATAGGGGGCGGAAAAGAGCTGTTGGGTGCCCATGGAAGTTGCGAGAATCTTCACCACTTGGGAGATGAAGCTTTTTCCATTATTGCAGAGCAAAACTTGGGGGCAACTGTGTTGGGTAAAGATATACTGGTGGAGGAAAGTGGCCGTGGCCTTAGCCATCTGAGATGGGATAGCCACTGCCCTGACCCATTTGGTAAAGTGATCAATTCCACTTAATATAAATCGATTTTCACCCATAGTTTGGGGAAGAGAGCAAACCACATCAAGACTTATTATCTGGAAGATCTATTGTGGGGTGTTAGGCTGATATTGATACTTTGCTTTGAATTTGGACTGCTTTTTACATGTTAAACAGGCATTGAAGACTTTGACTATGGTCTCCATGATTCCCTCCCACTAGTAGCGTTCTATTACCCACTCATAGGTTTTCTGTACTCCACTATGTCCTAGGAGGGCATGAGACTCCATAATGACAGGTACTCGCTCTGAAGGTCAGAGGTAGGGTAACCAGTTCTTCCCCACATTCTTGTATAGATGACCATTATCCACCTTCATGTTATGGGAATGGCGAGATAGCATCTTCTGAACTGGTTCATCCTCATCCTCCCAATTATCAGGGGTCATTAGAAGATCAAGTAGCCACTCCGCTTTACTATTATCTAAATGAAGGATGGGCAGCCAGGTCAAACCATCTGCATTCATGTGACTTGTCCCAGCTCAGTGTACAATGTTCATATCATAGTGCTGGAGCTTTAAAGCCCAGAGTGCCAACCGTGCAGTAAGATCCTTCATATTTTGTAACCACTTTAAGGAGGCGTGGTCAGTAATCACTTTAAATGAGGTCCCATAAAAGAAAGGTCAATAGTGTAACAGCAAGTATGACAGCCAGGCATTCCTTCTCAGTGTCTATAGTTGTGTTCTTCTTTTGAAAGCATCTTACTGAAATATGAAGCGGGGTGATCAACCCCATGCTCATCCAGTTGGGCCAAAATAGCTCCAATTGCGTAATTGGAAGCATCAGTAAACAGCATAAAGGGTTTACTATAATAAGGGTTGCACAGAATTGGCCGTTTCTGCAGTAGCTTTTTTAGCGTTTCAAAAGCAGCTTGTTGTTCCACTCCCCAGTTAAAAGGGGTTTTTTAGTTAGAAGGCGTACAGGGGGCTCATTTAACTGCGCAAATTTGGGGATGAATTGATGGTAGTACCCCATCATGCCCAAAAACACCTGAATATTACAGAGGTTTTAGGGCAGGCATCTTGGATATCACCTCAACCTTACCTTGGAGAGGCTGGATCCCATCTAAAGAGATGGCGTGACCCAAGAAGTCTAACTTCTTTTGTAAGAAAGTACATTTGGAGGGCTTCAGCTTAATGTTAGAGTCCCGCAAACATTGGAAAACTTCCTTTAAATGAAAAAGGTGCTCAATAAAGGTTTGGTAAAAAACGATGATATTGTCTAGATATACAATCACACAACTAAGCTTCAGGTCCTAAAAAATGTGGTCCACGGCTTACTGGAAAGATGCGGGTGCATTGCACAACCCTTGTGGTAATCAGGTAGGTTGGAAAAGGCCCTCACTGCGGATAAGCGCACACTTTTCCTGGTCTTGTGGACAAAGGTCCATTTGCCAGTATCCACTAGCCAAGTCCATGGCTGAAAAGGATTTAGACCCAGAGAGTTGGGCCAGAGCGTCATAGATTTGTGAGATGGAGTAGCCGTCCTTCTTGGTGAGGTTATTCAGCTTGTGGTAGTCCATAACTACTCAATGGCCACCATTTTTCTTTTTTATGAGCAAAAGTGGTGATGACTAGGGACTTTGAGAAGGCACCATTAGCCCTGCGTCCAGTAACTGTTTCAGTTCCATCTTCATCTGGAGATCCTCAACTTTTTATTCCTGATAAGGCTTGGATTGAATAGGCTTGGCATCACCAACATCAATTGTGTGGCATAAGCCCTTCATATGCTCATAGCCAGTATCAGATTTGGAAAAAATATCATTATAGGACTCCAGTAAGGAATGAACTTTATTCAGTTCAGCGGGAGTTAGCTCATCAGAAATCTGCACGTTGTGCAGAGAGCAAATCATTTGGTCAGTAGGTAGTCCCATATTTAGCATAGACCCAATATAATGGACTTGTCAGATGTTCTCAATTGGAAGCAACAGGGATTTTCCAATCTCTTAATGCTTCTTTACAACCATGTCCTTGTTAATGAGATTCCTCAGTAGAAGATTAATAGGTTGCTGGTATGCAGGGTCTAGAATACCTGGTAACACCCAAGGTTCCAAAATACTTATTTTATCAATGCTTGTTAGATGCAGAAGGCAGTTGCGGGATTGAATAGTAATTTTGGTGGCTATCACCTTTTGTTCACCTGCTTTGACAACTACCTCTTCTGATGCATACAATGGTATACCTATTGAACCATCCACAGAGTCAGGCAGCTTTTTTATGTTTCTGCCTAATGTGGTGTAAATAAGGGTGAGGGCGGAAGAAGGGTACTCAACTATGCGTGTATATTCCTTCTTCTTAGGCTCATCATTTGTAAAGACTAGGGGAACCTCGTAATTTAGAAGGGAGAGAAATCCCTGTTTCATATTAATGATTTCCTCATACTCAATCATGAATTGAGTACCAATGAGCAGGTCATAGGCGTTGTTTTCCAAAGCCACCGCAGGAGCAGCAAGTATGAGCTTCCCAATTCATATGGGTAGAGAAGAGTAGGCTCCAATAGCTCAAGTATTGTTAGGCCTTGCAGTTCCATACTCTTGATAATAGTCTAGATCAGGCGCCAACTTAATTTTCTTGATGAGCTTGGAAGATACCACGTTCACTGGAGCACTCATATCAAGGATGGCTATAATGCGCACTTTATTGATAACAACCTCCTGGTTATAGTGGTATTAAAAGTAGGGGGAGGGCAAGGACCTCCTTCAAATGGAGAGTGGAAGCAAGGCGTTTAGCCATCTCATGGTAGTTGTCTTTGATATATTGGAAGGTATGCACCATCTGGGTGTATTGTATCACAGTCTCAATAAGCTGATTTTCATCACTAGCAGTATCAATCACCTCCGAAAATCTCAACAACTGTTGAAGATAGGTTCATCGTGGTTTTATGGCAATATCACTTCTTTCTGGCCTCAACCTATCCGGAACTTGAACTTCCATTGAAGCTCCCAAAACATAATAGTCTGCGTCTTTACCATTCCCCTCAGACTTGTCATCAGAGGGATTGTCAATGCACCTCAATGAGTTAATAAGAGGGGGTGGAGAGACCAGCTCAATTTCCTCACAAGGGAGGCCTTTGTCACTCGCATCTACCCTTTTGATTTTTGAAGGGAGCATCGTGGCTGTACCAACTTTTGGGGGAGATGGTGGAAGTTTAATGGTTTTAATAGTTGCCTTAGGAGTGATCAGCTTGGACTGCCCCATATTGGCAGGACATGAACTAGAAGCAGCCTGAGTTGAGGCTGAGGGGGATTTAGGCAGCGGCTTAGGAGGGTGTGATGTGTTATTCATTGTAGTAGATCGCTCAGCAAGAGAGGGACCAGGCAAAGTGATAATTGCCTTCTTAGGCTGAGCTTTTGAACCTGAAGCTGGGGGGAGCGCTGCCCCTTAACTGCCAATAGTTTCTGGTTATCCTCACATGGTGGAGGAGTATTAGGTCGTTACAGCTCTGCAGCAGCTGAGTTCCAGTGGGATAAAGCCAGAGAAGATGCTGAGAAGGTTGGAGTTGCTTCCCACTTTGGTACATTTTGCAAAAGTTCAAGTTCATGAAAGACAGCCTGTGCAAATTGTGCCTCTTTAATATCCCATACAGTTTGGAAGGTATTTTGACTGCAGAGATATGTATTGCTAAAGAAGGGTAAGATGCCAAGCTAGCCACAATAGCTAAAATAGCATTATCTAGAGGGAGCAATTTGGCCAGCAACAGAGCTTGAGCTTTGCTATAAAAACACTCAACAAATGAAAGAATTGATTCATCCTCTTGCAGGCTAAGGAACATAAAGGCCTGTTTTTGCCATTGTAAGCTCTGTTTTGAACAAAACTCGTCAATTAGCACTTGTTTGACCTATGCCCATGTAGTAAGTGTGGCCACTTGAGTAATTATGATCTCCTGAGCCATCCAATTTAAACGGGGAAGGATATACCTGATTTTTGGTGGTCAGTCACTCCTTCCATCAGAGATTCATAAACATAAAGGAAGGAGGCAATACTGGCCTCACCAGGAGTGAACTTGTCTCAGAATAGAGGTTGAAGTAATTAGGGCTTTTGAAGAGTGCTTTTTGTGAAGTTGATATGACTGGACAATATGCTACCTATACCAGCAGATTGGAGGGGGAATTGAGATGAGTCTCAAGATTTACAGAAAAGGGTATATGAATTATAATTGATCAAAATGATGACCATTTGGAAAATTGAAGGGGATTATGCCAAAATTTGATATGAATAAGAGCTTCTAGAAAAGGGAAGACGAATAGAAGACTACCAAGACAAGGATGCATCTGGATTGGGGAATCAATATATAAAGAGTCACAGAGGATTGAAGAGGAGGTCTGTTCCAAAGGTGATTAAGTGATTGTAAATAAGTCTGTGATTTATATTAAATAAAGGTCAAAACCAGGGGCGATAGCTCCATATATAGTTTATCAAGTTTTTATTAGTGAGTCAGCAATCTTCATATTGTCCAATTTGGTTGCTCAGTGGCTAATACCCTGTGCAAACTGACTCAGCGCATTGAGCTTATACGCTGAGAATTAAAAGTGCTGCTCACTACAGGGGGGGCCACTGGTCAACTGTAGTTTTTCAACAAATAGAATACAATGATGGGCCCTCATTTGTTCTGACATAATTTGATCAGATTCTGTGCGCGGTATGCTGAAGAAGCATGGGAGGCACCTACCAACAAACTGGTATTATTTACTGTAACCAAACTGGGGGATGATGAAGCTATAATCAATCTGCAAATAGAAAATTGCCCTGAGCTGATGACCAACCAACAAGGACGCTCCACAAATGTGACTCCTCAGCAACTGCAAGATATTATGATGTGGCTGTTGTGTGGATATCACCTATACAAAGATGAGGCTGGGGAAAACGCCCTGAATTTATTCTATAACCACCGCGACCAAGAAAATCGCTATGCTCTGTACATGTCCTATTTGGATGCGACTACAGCAGGGTTGGCTCACCGCCTTGGTACCCACAGAATTGAGGAATATCTAGCTGCTTATGTGCAACCATCGATTCACCAGTTATTGTATGTGCTGTCTTGCCACAATATTGAAATTGGAGATGTATTATGGCTCACTTGAGCACAACAGCACAATACTCACCTCCTGCTTGACCCCCTCAATTGTTTGTTTTTGGAGGTACAAGGGGTGCTGGTACAGATGGACCATTTCATTGGGGATGTCCGCCGTCAATTGAACCTTTTTGGTACCACAGTTAAATTTAATATTACCTCTAGTAATAAGAGAACTGCTGGATCAGCATAGCCTATTGGTGAAGTGGATTCAGGATGTAACAACATTTAGGGAATAATACTGAGCGCTTTATGATGGAGCTAGCCAAATGGGTGGAAGCTCTCAAAGCCATGATTACCCAGCTTAGGAAAAAATGACACTGATGGAATGGCAAGTGGCAGACCAAGTCAGCTCTTTATTAGCTGAATTAACCCAACTTTGTATCAAATGGAGTACCCATAGAATGGCAGATAACGCGCTTATCCTTTGGTCAATATCTCCCAAATATCTTCAGCTTATACATTGGGTTACACAACTGGAAGTTGTTAGTCAGGCTGAGTGCCAACAAGCCTTCCCTCTTCTGATTGGTGAGACAAGAGAGTATGCAGATATACAAGGGTGCCTTAATACCCTTCAATGGGCCAATGAGGAATTGGTATGGGAACAAGCCTCCCTCATTAACCAAATAAATGATGCCAATCAACAAGTGGATAATGCTAGCTGGCAGCATACCCACCTGCAAAACATAATTGAAGAGGTCCTCTCATGATTACAAGCCATGGAACAGAAACTGAACGTTGAGAGGGAATTCCGCCAGGAGTTGCAACAGCAGTATGAAATGCTGCAACAGGAATTTCAGGATGGACGGTGTAAATGCTATTCAGTTAAAGCAGAGCAGTTGATCAACGAACATTTTGTGGGGCATGCTGGAGCCAGGGGAAGTGGGGCAGTTAGTGGTGATTTGGAGGAAGAATGCTATGGATCAGCAAATGAATATCCCTCAGGCGTTATGATGGACCCCCACGTGACACCACTTCTTTCAAGTCCTTTTTGACAGATTTGAGTCTGTCCAGTCAGCTGTATGATAATGCACAAAGGGATGGTTCCTGTAGTCACTCCAAAATCAATTTGCCTGCTCCTTGTGGCAGGAACCTGGAGCAAGGTGAAGTCATTCAAATCAAAAAAATTACCTCCTTTCAGTCATGATGGGAATCTACACGGTTACTTTAAGCGTTTTGAATTCGCTGTGAAAGGGGCTACTGATTGACAAAAAGTGAAACTGTTGCTGTCCGCTCTAGATGTGGAAAGCGCTGATCAAGTTACCTGCTATATTCCAAATAGCTCAGTATCCTATGAAGATGTTAAAGCAATTGTTCTCCAGCTGTTTGGGGGTGCTACCAAGATGGCCCAATGGAAAGCCAACTTTATGACTATACATTTTCACCAAAAATGAGACCCTGTTAGAATTTGCTGAGCTTTTTTGGTGGAAGCACATGTCCTACTTGGAGCTAACATTTTATCTGCTGAGGATGTTGGTATAGTGATGACAGCAGCTGTCAAACCACACCAGGAACTATATAATGCTATGTCTCACATGTTGGACAGAGATGCCAGACTTATTTGAATTGTGAACACCTTACATCGACTCTCTGACATGATCAGCGCCCCCAACATAGCCCAAAAAAACCTCTGCTGTCTCCGCTCCAATCTCTTCAGGATATGGGCTGCAGCGACTGGGTTATCAGCCGCTGGAACATATTTGTCCCTCATATGAGTCAGTGGACCCCTTTTGGCCCATGTACGCTTTTCCAGTTCATCCATGACCTTAGAACCATACTGGCAACTTCTGAACTGGTCCTTTCGCCACAAGCTATATATGTGAACCTTTTATGAACACTTGCTTCCAGTGCGGATGAAGAGGGCATTATGCGGGTAATTGCCCTAGCAAACCACAAGTGTATGCAATGCCAACTGATAAAATTGAGCAGGGAAAAGCTTGAGCGGAGTAGAGATGGGACGCTCTACCTCTGCTAAGTTCAATTCACTTGTCCCTAGAAATTCCCAAACATCATTTTGGGTAGAATTTGAACCTCAATTGGATGATTTGTTATACCAGCAGCTTCCATCAGATACCCCTGCTTCCACTTCTGAGAGTAAAATTCACCCCTAAGCCCTCAAGTTCTGCCAAGATGTGCAGAATCCATATGCATGGCAGATCCTGGAACAGACTGGCACCAGCAACGCGGATCCCTTGACAAACGTCACCTCTTTAGTAGGGGTTAATGTAGCCATTCCAATAGAGAAAATCGCTAGTGAGTATCCTCAGGTCAGCAAGGGCATTTCCTTCTTTTTGAATAACACAAAGTCCTTGGACGTACATGTAATAAACACTGATGGTTCTTCTTACTCAGAGTGTACTTACTGCGACATTTTTATTCAAAACACAAAAATCTGCACTATCATAGACATGGGAGCCCCTGTGAACATAGTCTCTACTCAGTTGGTGGCTAAACTTCTGTTGAAACCAGATGTGGACCACAAGTAGTATATGGGACTGTGGGAACGCATAGCACTGTGTCTGAAGGAGCATATAGCATGTTGCCTTTATGATTTGGTTCAGTCCAGGCGTCCGCTCCAGTGGTGGTTTTGCCAAATAACAACTATGACATGTTAATTGGCGCAGCTTTCATGAGGAAATTTGGTGTTGTGATAAATATGGAGGAGGAAACTCTTACTATTTTAGGCCAACAGATCTCCATATATTTTACCTCTTGTGGAATCCCAACAGATCCATTCTGCTCTAGTCAAATCAATCTAGCGTACAGCAATGGAGTGATTCCTGTTCATTATTGATGACTGAGTCAGTGGACCAGGACCCTCCCCAACCAGATATACAAGTACATAGGGATCCCGCTTTGGGCAACAAGCGCTTTGAGCCTACCATCTGGACACCAGTGCATAGTAGGGACTGGGCTTTAAATTGATGTCCCTAAAGGGCTTTATGGAGAAATTATGGCACCTCACCAGCACTTGCGGCTTGAACCACATGTGGCTCTAGGGTTATTGTTACCTGGGAATGGGGAGGTAAAAGTGCTGCTAGCAAACTTACAGAAGAAGGCAATAACGATCTGGTGGCACCAAGTGGTGGCTTAACTACACTTAGTCCCTATAGAGAAAGTTTGCTGTATTCATGATTTTGGCTCATGGGAGGATCTCAGACTACTGGCAAGCTCATCATTCAGTGTACTGACTGTGGTTCCGCGGAAAGCGCTCACAGGATTATTGGTGAAATAGCAAGATAATGCTATGGCATTATTTGAAAAGTATCGAGATATTTTCACACATGACAATCATGATTTGGGGTGCGCTCAAGGGGAGGTACATTGGATAGATACAGGGAATCACCCTCCCATTTGATTGTGACCTATTAGACATTCAAAAGCAGTGGAAGAGGTTGTTTCCAACAAAGTGGATAAACTTATTGTGCAAGGAATGCTAGAGCCATCAAAAAGTCCATGGGCATCACCTGTGCTCATTGTAAAGAAAAAGGATGGCTCAAATCAAGTGGTTATTGACTATTGTAAACTCAATAATGTAACAAAGAAGGATTCCTACCCTCTTCCATGGATTGATGACATGTCAGACCGATTGGGTGGGGCAAATTTATTTTTCCGCCATGGATCTGATCTTGGGGTACTGGCAGATCAAATTGCCATTAGTGGAATGGGAGAAATGTGTGATCATCACTTTGAGAGGTTTGTTCCAGCTGACTTGCATGCCGCAAGGGTTGTATAACGCCCCAGCTACATTCCAGCATGCCATGGATATGATTTTAGGTGATTTAAAGCTGTCCTGCATTCTAGTTTACCTCAACAACATCAATGTGTTCTTGCGGATGTTTACAGAGCACCTTACCCACTTGGAACAAGTGTTTCAGTGCCTTGCTGCCGCTAATATCAATAATTAAGCCTCAGAAGTGCCATTTTTTAAAAAAAAATTGGAATACCTCAGGTTTGTCATGGATTCAAATGGGCTTAAACCATAGCTGGCTAAAGTGGATGCAATAAGCAAGATGACTCACCCAAAGAATAAGCGGGACAAACAAGTGTTTCTGGGGATGGTCGGGTATTACTGACAGTTCATTCCCAATTTAAGTTGCATTGGGGCCCCACTTTTTGAGTTTCTAAAGAAAAATGCTTTCTTTGATTGGATGGAACAATGCCAGAACGCTTTCAATGTGTTGCAAACTGCATTAGCAAGTGCACCCATTTTGAAATATCCCAACTTTGACAAACAGTTCATAGTACAAATGGATGCATCCCTCGCCACTATAGGGGCAGTATTATCCCAGAAGGACGATGATGGCGTGGAGCATCCTGTTGCATTCTGTAGTCAAAGCTAAACTGTCATGAACAAAACTACACCATGACTGAGCAGGAGTGTTTAGTGGTGATATACACTTACAAACAGTTTTGGGTATATTTGCATGGGGTAAGATTCCAAGTAGTGACAGATCATGCTTCCTTGCGCTGGCTACAGAATCTACATGAACCAGAAGGGCAGCTCGCACATTGGGCTCTGAAGCTTTAAGCATATGATTTTGAGGTTTTACATCATCTGGGTGCAAAACATCAAAACGTGGATTGTCTTTCTTGGCTGCCAATGGTCGCTATCATGGCGGATTTAGCCAACATAAAGTATGAGAAGATGGTGGCAAACAAATATCAGGATGAGCCACCGCAGGTGATCAAAGTATTAGATGGGCTCAGGAAAGATACTTTTCTATGTGAGGAGGAACTATATAAGTGGATCAAAGACTCGACACTGAGTTTCCCTAAACCTTTGGCTAGACCCTCAATTATTATAGATGCTCATTGGGCTGTAGGACATGGAGGATTGTGGGAAATGCTGGAGTTTTTGTGACCCTGATACTACTGGGAGAGCATGCATTACAACGTTTTGGAAACGGTTAGTTGTTGCCATCAGTGTCAAGTGGGAAAAGCCTTTCCACAAGAAAACCATATAACAGCTGGTTAAACCCCAGTTTGCCTGGCACACCATTTCCATTGATGTAGTGGGACCTCTGCCAACTAGCACCAATCGATCCAAGTATACGATTGTTGCCATTGATCATTTGACCTGATGGGTGGAGGCCAGGGCTACTAGCAACTTGGGTGCGGTCACCACTGCCAAGTTTATTATGGAGTGTGTTATACAGTGACACGGCTGCCCACAGTTCATTCTGACAGATAACAAACCAACTTCACTTCACATATCCTGCCAAAGTTGAATAAGTTGATGGCGATTTGTGGGGTTTTGACCACCTCATATCATCTGGAATCAAATGTAATGGTGGAGCGAGTTAATGGAATCCTAGTAAACATACTCTGTGAATTGGTAAAGGATCAGCCTTCAGAATGGAGTGCCCTTCTACCTACCTCTGTGTTTGTATATAATATCAGCTATCATTCATCCACTGGTAAAAGCCTATTTCAACTGCTGTATGGTCAACATCCAGCTCTGCCCGCCTTGCTTTGTTTGTGCATAGAGGACACTGGTGGTGTGGATCCCCAGCAATATTTGAAGACTCTTATGGATACATTGATCAAGCTGCAAATGGAAGCCTACTCTACCAGTTTGGCTAAGAAGATTTGCGATCAGGCAGCCAATCAAAAGAGATGAAGCGGACTCCCACTGTTTGTTGTGGGGGATCATGTTTTATTCCATGACCAGCACGGATTTGGGCGGAAAAACAAGCTCTCCAACATCTGGGCTGGCCCATTTGAGATAATTGAGAAGACCGGCATGGATGTCTACACTATCAAGAAACCTGCAGGGGGTCAGATTATCAACTGAGTTCATGCAAAGTTCCTCCAATCATATAAACAGTAAGAGCATATCATCCAGTCAAAAGGGGGGTAATGTCAGGAAGTTGATATAACTGGACAATACACTACCTATACCAGTGGATCAGAGGGGGAATCAAGACAAGTCTCAAGATTTACAGAAAAGGGTATATGAATTACATTTGATCAAAATGATGCCCATTTGGCAGATTAAAGGGGATTATGCTGAGATTCAATATGAATAAGAGCTTCTAGAAAAGGGAAGATGAATAGAAGACTATCAAGCCAAGGATGCATCCATCTTGGGGAACTGAGATATAAAGAGTCACATGGAGTATTGAAGAGGAGGTCTTTTCCTGAGGTAATTAAGTGATTTCAGATAAGTCTGCGATTTATATTAAATAAAGGTTGAAACCAGGGGCGATAGCTCCATATATAGTTTATCAAGTTTTTATTAGTAAGTCAGCAATCTTCATATTGTCCAATTTGGTTGCTCAGTGGCTAATACCCTGTGCAAACTGACTCAGCGGCATTGAGCCTATACGCTGATAATTAACAGTGCTGCTCAAGCCTTTTGAGGTGAGACAAAGCACTGGCTAGTTGGTTTTCTAATGCAGCTAGCCTGGGTTCTGGATTTTTAGTTATTTTGGTGGTAAGCAGGTGCCCCCTGTAGTGAGCACCACTTGTTGAATTTTGGGTTTTTGATGATCACTTGGTTCTTATTCCCCTAAAATCTAATAATGGGGGTTTGATACCACAAGAATAGAAAAAATACTTAAAATAAACTTAATAAAATATGGGCTTTTAAAGTTTATTGGCACCACGTGGGGGTAAAAGAGAGTATCTCCTTAATTAAGCAATAAAGGTAACTAAATATCAAAACTCGATGTTCATAGGGCTTGGGAATTTCCAAATTTAGTAATATATAATTTTAGCATATTGAGGATTGAAAAACTTGCACTTCTGGGACTGAATGATGGATGGGATAGTCTTATTAGCCAAAACATACCTGTGAGGTAACACTTTTATAAACTTCAGCCAATCCTTATTTGAGAACTTTATTATACCCTGGAGGACCCCTGCCAAGCCTATAAAGGGGAGGGGTCCCTGCATTGTAACAAATAAGTTCACACCAATATCCCACAAGGAAATTGGGAAGTAAGAGCCACATTACTGACTCCACTAGGGACCAACCCGCTAGAGCCAATCCCTGAACCCATCCGCCAATTTTTGCAATTGCCACATGTCCTTGGATCCCTGTCCACACGCTGTAGGAGGATACCAAGTGGCATGCCAATACCACACCATGCCCACTATTGGAGCCCATGTCTTCCAATCTGATTATTCTATTTTAAAATAAAATACTCTTTTTGATTCTGCCAACAAATCTTTATTTGATTTTAGGATTTATCATAGAAGACTCAACTGGCTACTCAAGCCAGCCTATCCTCAAATATATAGTGCTTTGCAAATATAAAATAGGCTTTCCCTCTATGCCAAGCTCTCCTGAACTGTCCAGAACATCTCAGGTGAAGATTCCATTCCCCATGGAATCATCATCTGAAACACTCATAAGTCTGACATCATATTGACTTGGATGCATTTTGGCTTTGGACCAACAAATTTCCCTTGCTCCAATTCATCTTTATTCAGGTTTCCTCTTATAAATTTCATATTCATATCAATTACTAACTGATCCATAGCAATGTACAGATCAGGTACCACCTGATCCATTACATCACCCCCTGTAAAGATTAGAATCCCTGGGCCATCCATGGGCACTGTGCGCCAACTTCTCCCATTTGCCACATCATCTCCTCCTTTGGATCACCTTTCCACTTCACTTGCACACATGGCTGGCCCTTTGCCCATCTCCCAAGCTCTGGATCTGGTGCTCTGCGCTGATCTGCCTGTTGCTCCCTGTGGGCCCTTGCCTGTTCCAAACAGCCCCATAACTTCTTCTCAGTATCCATCTGGGCACATGCTGTCCCATCTGGCCCTTGGTACACTCCATCCATAGCTCCTCTGGATGCTCTTCATGGATCCACCTGTTGCTTCTGGTGGGCCACCACCCACTCCAAACTTCCTCGTAGCTCACCCTCAGTATCTGCCAGAGCACATGCCATCTCATCCACCTCCCAGAACAATCTGTCCATGGCTTCTGGATGCTCCTTGTGGATCTGCCTGTTGCTCTTGCTGGACCACTGCCCACTCTGCACTTCCTTATAGATTTCCCTCAATATCTGCCATAGCTAATGCCATTTTGTCTGCCCCCCAGTACAACTCATCCACAGCTCCTTCAGATGCCTTTTGGGTATCCGCCTGCTGCTCCTGATAGGTCACTGCCCATGCCATACTCCTCTGTTGATTCTCCTCAACATCTGCCATGGCCTGCACCATTTCATCCACCCCCCAGTACACTTCATTCCCAGTTACTCCAGACACTTGAGCCAACCACATTTGGCACTTCACTCACACCACCTCTTTCAGATCATAGTAGACCCATTCCTTCCCTTTCCAAACCTCCTCCTCCTTCAACTCACAACATCCACCTCCTTTGACTCACAGCCAGACTATTCCTCTCCTAGCAGAATATCCACCTCTATCCACTCACAGCTAAACCAAGAAACAGTTGAGTTGAGTCTAATATAATAAACAAGTTTGCACCAATATCCCACAAGGGAATTGGGAAGTAAGAGCCATATTACTGACTCCACTAGGGACTAACCTGCTAGAGCTAATCCCTGAACCCATCTGCTGAGTTTTGCTATTGCCACATATCTACAGATCTCTGTCCACATGCTGTAGGAGGATACCAAGTGGCATGCCAACGCCACACCATGCCCACTATTGGAGCCCATGTCTTCCAATCTGATTATTCTATTTTAAAATAAAATACTCTTTTTGATTCTGCCAACAAATCTTTATTTGATTTTAGGATTTATCATAGAAGACTCAACTGGCTACTCAAGCCAGCCTATCCTCAGATATATAGTACTTTGCAAATATAAAATAGGCTTTTTCCTCTATGCCAAGCTCTCCTGAACCATCCAGCACATCTTGGGTGAAGATTTCATTCCCCATAGAATCATCATCTGAAATACTCATAAGTTCAATGTCATATTGACTCAGATGCATTTTGGCTTTGGACTGATGAATTTCCCTTGCTCTGATTCCTCTTTATTCAGGTTTCTTCTTATAAATTTCATATCCAGATCTATTACTAACTGATCCATAGCAATGTACAGATCAGGTACCACCTGATCCATTATATGCATAGGTGCTTTTAAGAACCTGGTTGTGTCTGGGAAAGTACCTTCCAATGGTAACCCCAGGGTCTGTTGTGTGGTTGGAGTAATCTGACTGCTCAATTTTATATTTAGTGCCTATGCAGGATTTGAAATGGTATTATCCCAATTTGTGGGGTTCCACTGAGAATCAGCCAGGGTCTTTTGGCTGACCAAATCTTCATCTAATATGGAATAAATCTCATTAATATTAGAGGTTTTCAAATGTCTGATACTTCCCCTTGTTGGCTATTTATTCCCCAAAACATTCTTATCCTGTAGCTTAGAGGGCAAATGTCCAGCAATGATATCACAGCATGGCAATAAATAAATTGGTAAAGACAGTTTCAAGCATCCAGCCAAAGACATATTCATGCACTTAAGCTTTTTTACATTAAGGTAAAGCTTGATTTATATTTATGCTGATTTAATAAGTTCAGTTTGATTTTCCCAAGCGGATGGTTATTGGTTGAATTGGTATGCTCTATGGTTTTAGCTAAGCGGTTTGGTGATTTATCTAAAATATAAAATCCAACATAATTAATTTGAATCATCAGGTGAATTATAAACCCTAGCAACGCTGGGTAACTCGGTCTAGCGGTTGAATTAAGCGCGGGCGAAGCAGTGCTACCTGCTAGTACATATAAAAATAAAGTTTTATTCATATAAAGATTTTTTCTTTTTAACCGACTTTGAAAAAGGAGAAGGTTCTTAATTCGACCTGTATTAACCGACTTTGAAAAAAGGAGGCGGTTCTCTATTCAACCTATATATATATATGTTCTATGTTTGTTCGCGCATAGCTGAAACTACAGAACCAATTTGGATGCCTAAATTCCTCAAAAAAAGAGGATGCTCTAACTTAGGTCCCATTTTGCTTTTGTAAGTATCGGTCAAGTATCTGACCATTAATTTAGTAAGTATATCAAAATGGGCTCGGAAGCGATGGATTTCAATTGTGAAACCAGCTCATCGCTGGATAAACTTTATTATGGCATCGGTGAAGCGATAGCTTCGAAGCAACTTTTGATATGTCCTATGGCTAAGGGTATATTCAAAATCCAGGCAAGTATGAGATCATAGCGGGATGAGCTTAAATCATTATAGTTGGCTATCGTTTTGCATAATTTGTCCAATAAAATCGATTATTTTGATAAACTGAATTATTTAGATGATGAATAGTAAATTTAGCATAGATTGACCTATAAAATCAACTAAATTTAATAAAATTAATTACTGTAGATGGCGATCAGTAAATTTAACATACATTGAATAATAAAATCACTAAATTTATTAAACTGAATTATTTTAGATGGCGAACAGTAAATTTAGCATACGTTGATTAATAAAATCACCTAAATTTATTAAAGTGAATTATTGTAGATGGTGATCAGTAAATTTATTATGAATTGACCAATAAAAACAAACAATTTTATTAAAATTAATTATTGTAGATGGCGATCAGTAAATTTATTATAAATTGACCAATAAAAGCAAACAAATTTATTAAAATTAGTTGCTGTAGATGGCGATCAGTAAATTTAGCATAGATTGAGAATTAAATTCAACTAAATTTTAAAATGAATTATTAGTATATTTGTTTATGAGATACTGTATATAATATATAAAATTATTCGAGGTGGGTCGACCTTGGGACAAATATACCACACCGAGAATTTTCTAGCCAGTACAGGTTTCGAACTCGAAACCTGCACTAGGATGGAAGTATATAATATATATACAATGAGTTTTATTTTTATAGAGAAATAGTGAGGGTTCAAAAAGGATATATAATATAAGGATTTTTTAATAAAACTAGAAAAAAGATCTAATTTTAAAAATATACTAATTTTTTTAGGAAAAAAAACTGGGGTTAAAGTTTTTTGGGGAAAAAAAGAGCCTTCTTCAAAAAAAATTGGGAAAAAAGAATCTCCTTTAAAAAAAGCTCTAAAAAGTATGAAATAATTGAGAAATTAAACCTTCTCAATAAAACCCTTTTTGAAGTTGGCACCATATTTTAACTGACTTGTAATAGGTATTTATAATTTATATACTCAGTACTATTTATTCTAAGTTGCTATTAGTTTACACTTGGACCCAAGCCAGACATATGATATAATTTGTATTTATGAGTAAAATTCTATAATTCAGTTTAAAATATGGCACCGACTTCAAAAAAGGGTTTAATGAGTAGGCTTAATTTCTCAATTATTTCATACTTTTTAGAGCTTTTTTAAAGGAGGTTCTTTTTTCCCAAAAAAAAATTAATCAATTCGAATCATCAGGTAAATTATAAACCCTAGCAAGGCTGGCTAACTCGTTCTAGCGACTGAATTAAAAGCGGATGAAGCAGCACTACCTGCTAGTACATACATAAAATGACTCTTATTCATATTAATATTTTTTTCTTTTTATCCTATTAACAATAACCTTGATAGCCTATGAAAACCTCAACTACCTAGGATATTAGAAGATAACCGCTAATTATCTTATAAAAAAGTGATGCTTCTTCAGGTGCTATAGGCACCTCCTATCGGTTGAAAAAAGTTTGTTGCACATAATAGTCACCATAAGGCAATAATAGAATGCTTTACTCGCTCCAAAAGGCTATAATTTGGAGTGATTTCCTTTTCTGTTATCAAACTTCAATTAATTTAGGTTGGATTACAACAATCTGTTATCAAGGCGATTTTTTAGGCCCAAGTGAGAAATCTAATTTGATGGAAATAAAACTGACTTTGAGGGCATGAAATTACCCCTACTTGGATCACAATCCACTAGAATAAAAATTTTCATTTAAATTATGGTTAACGGTGTTAAGTTTACCGTTAATGATTAATCAAGGCTTTAATCAATTAACTAAGATATCAGTATCTACTTTTAATATTTAAACTTTTTACCTTTGGTAGTCCAGTGCGTTAATTGAATGATTTTAGACAAATCAAACTCAATAAGGTTGCATCATCGCCCACCTTTAACCCTTTTAATGATTTTTTAAAAAATCCTCTGTTTTTTGGCCCTTAAATTTAGCAAAACTCTCATAGCCGACGGCTAGACTTTTTGGAATTATTTTGGTCCTTGTCCGTAACACGAATATTCGATAAATTTTGAAATGAATTTATGCAAATCTCATTTTTTGGACACATATATGCGTCAAATCATTGAAAGGGTTAAGGAATCGAAGGCGAAGCTAGAAACTAGGTTAAGCTTTTTCTAAAATTCGACCGGATGGAAGGATTTTGGGCATTCGGTTTGGCAGCCGATCGAGGGAAGGGGAAGATAATTTATTCGAAAAGTAGTTTATCTGGCGGGACGGGCGGCGGTCGATAAGCTTGAAAGGAAAGTTGATAAAGTCTAACTGAAGGGCTGAATCGGGGATCAAGTTCTTTAACCCATCCCAAGCTTAAATTTTTATAACTCCAGTTTTAGTATCTGAAGTGATTCCAATACCCATGGAGAGGATTGAGGTAACTCAAGCCTAGCATAGCTTTAAAATAAACTCGCTTAACAGAAATTGTTCGATTTCTCTGGTGAGTTCGATACTCAACTCTTAGATGAGGTTTGCCAGGTGGCGTTTAACGGTACCGGCCCTGAGGTAATTTTAGCTAAATGGCTTACCCGTTGTAGCAAATGATGTGCATGGAGGCGCTCGGAAGATTTCAACAGTTGGAAGACGCCTGGATGAGGGTGGATACGATTTTGACAAGGTGCCAGCTGACGCAGAGCAAGGTTTATTTATACAAGAAAACATATTAAGTTGCTAGTTTATTGGCCTCTCGATAATGGAAAAATTTATCCAGACCCGCTGGAAGACCATTGAAAAATCTCAGCGCGAAAGTAACGCGCCCTTAAGCCCCGGCGGCTGACGCTTATTAACTTTAGTCATCAAAAGTTTCCTTCTTCACATCCTGAAGGGGGACGAAGAAATTGAGAACCCCACGCCATTTCATAAGACCTACCTTAAAAAGTTAGATATGACCGTGGTTGAGGTAGATGGATTTGAACGGTGCGCGGCTAATGTTTAATTAGCTTCTCAAGCAGGAGTGGCCTCACGACTGGCCCGATTTTATCCCCGAGCTCATCGCCTCAAGCAGAAGGGGGCTGGCGGCGTGCGAGAATAACATGCAGATTCTCATGTTTTTGAGGTACCGTAGCCAGTTGGCGCCAGTTGCTAAAAGTCAGCGAGGAGATCTATGAGTTCTCCGAAGAGCAAATGACGCAAAATAAGATCAAGCTTCTAAAGGGGCAGATGGAAGAAGAGTTCGGCCAGATTTACCAGCTCTGCATGGAAGTGTTGGAGAAGGCGCAAACGGTTAGCCTGATTTCAACCACGTTGGATACGCTTCTTCGGTTCCTCAACTGGATCCCACTCCAGTTTGTATTCGAATCCGCCCTCTTGAACGTTCTGTGCAATCGCGTAACGACACGTCTATTGGGAGGGGCTAATCGTTTAGTTTTTAGCGGCCCCTGAATTTAGGAACATCACCATCAAGTGTATGACGCAGATCGCCTCCCAAACTGGGCCTGTCAATTATAACTCGAGTTTCCTTCTGATGTTCAATGTGGTCCTTGGCTCGATAAAGCAGTCGATCCCCATCGACATTGGTAAGGTAGAAGCCGTTTGCATCGCTAAGGGTAAGACTTGGCCGAGGGATACGAGCAGGGCAACGATATGGAGCAGGAGTACGTCCAGAATGTGGCGCTGTTTTTTACTGGCTTTCTCGAAAAGCACTTGGACGTAAGCATTCCGCAACCTTGCTTACTGAATTTGCAGCTGGTAGAGAAAGAAGCTCCGGTTGAGGACGTGCTTATGGCGCACCAGTATCTCGTCAAAATATCTCAGATCGAGGAGCGTGAGGTTTTTAAGATTTGTCTGGAATATTGGAACAAGCTGGTAACTTGCACGTGAGGTTTGAGGCTTAATGGTTAGTTGGCGAGCCTTTTTTCCGAGATCAAACAAATGGTGGCTGCCAACCGCGTTACCGAAGCACCCCCGCTCGGTGAACAGGCCCTGATCGTTAAAGATCTTTCCCCTCGCAAGCTCATGTACGCACCGGTGCTCACCCAACTGCGGGTGGTGATGATTGACAGGATGGTTAAGCCCAAGGAGGTAGCTCTTGCTGAGGAAAGCGACTAACCTTCAGGTGCTCATCGTAGAGAACGAAGATGGCGAGGTGATTCGCGAGTTCACCAAGGAGACGGATACGACGACTCTATACAAGAGCATGCGCGAATGCCTGGTGTATTTGACTCACATGGACGTCGTCGACACGGAGGAGATCATGACCCGCAAGCTGGCCAGCCAGATCGACGACTCGGAGTGGTCGCGGACCAAACTAAATCGGCTGTGTTGGTCCATCGGGTCCATCAGTGGCGCCATGTCGGAGGAGGCGGAACGGCGATTCTTGGTGTTGGTGATTAAGGATCTGCTGGGCTTGTGCGACATTAAGCGCGGCAAGGACAATAAGGCCATCGTTGCCTCTAACATCATGTATATTGTGGGGCAGTACCCGCGCTTCTTGCGCGCTCACTGGAAGTTCCTTAAGACGGTCGTCAACAAGCTATTTGAGTTCATGCACGAGAAGCACGAGGGCGTGCAGGACATGGCGTGTGATACCTTCATGCAGATTTGCCAATCGTGCAAGCGTCACTTTGTCATGACCTACCCGGGGGAGGATATTCCCTACGTCAACCACATTGTAGAAAACCTGCCCATCATCACTTGCGACCTGACGCCGCAGCAGACCGAGTCGGTTCTGGAAGCGTGCGGCTTGTTAGTTGCCTCCCATCCCGACCCAGCGTGCCAGAAGGACCTGCTCGCCATATTAATGCAGAACACCAATTGCGAGTATGTGGAGCTGACACGCGACTCGCAGCTGCTGGAGAACAACGACAAGGTCAAGCTGCTGGGCCACTGCCTCAAAGCCAATACCGCCGCCTGCCGTTCCGTCGGGCCTGCGTTCGTTGGCCAGCTGTCCCACCTGTTTTCCGACCTCTTGGTGCTGTTTGAAGCTTGTTCCAAGTCCATCAACCAGTGTATTGTGGCCCAGGGCCCCGTCGCCGTGCGCACGCCCAAGGTGCGCAACCTACGGGTGGTGCGCAAGGAGACGCTACGTTTGCTGGAGGCCTACATCGCCAAGGCGGTCGACCTTCAAGCCATCGCGAGCGACTTTTTGCCACCGCTGATGGACCATTTCCTACTCTGCTATAAGAATAGCGTGGCCTTTGCGCGTGAGGCCGAAATTCTCGACCTGTTCGCCATCATCGCCGATCGCCTGGGGGCTCTCTTCAATCCCAAGGTGGGCGTCCTGCTCGACTCGGTCTTGTCATGCACCATCGAGAGCATCAAGGGCGACTTTACCGAGTTTCCCGACATCCGCTCTTCTTTCTACAACCTTTTGCACAAGCTGATTCAGAACTGTTTCGAAGGTGTGGTGCTGGCCGGCATTGAGATGTTTGACTGCTTCATGATCACCGTGGTGTTTGGTTTCAAACACACCATGCGTGACATCTCGGAGTCGGCGCTCCAAATCTCTTACGACCTCTTCAACCAGGTCGCTCACTGCGACCCCCAGATGCGAGATTCCTTCTTCCAAGCCTTCCTGCTAAACCAACTCCAGGAGGTGCTCACCATCCTGTTTGACGCCGACCACAAGAACGGGTTCAACTCCCAGTGCAAGGTGGCTGCATCCATCATCGCCCTCGTGGAGCAGAACGTTGTCACCGTCAAGCTCAACAGCCCCCACTCCCATGCCTCCGTCACTAGCAACTCGCAAATCCTCTATGAGTTCCTGGGCAACCTCATTGCGCCCGCCTACTCCCACCTCGCTCCAAACACCGTCGCCTCCTTCGTCAAGGGGATGCAGGCCTATTGCACCGACCTGCCCAGGTTCAAGGTCCACGTGCGCGACTTCCTCATCAGCCTCAAGGTAAGTTTAAATGGGTATTCTAAACCGCTACTAGGAATTTGGCAATGACAACTCCGATCTCTACCTCGCAGACCGCGAGCTGGAGCTGGCTGCCAAAATGCAAGCCGAGAAACAGCAAGCTCTCCTCGTGCCGGGCCTCATCAAGCCGGCCGACCTCCCCAGCATGGAAGATTAAAAACCTTGGTTTTCGATTGCCTCTTGTAGTTTTTTCCTACCCTTAATAAACGGCGCTGAGCTTTAAACCTCCGTAGCTTTGGCCCGGGGCTGGCGACGCTCGCTTTGCTGATCCAGACTGTTAGGTGGTAGAGATTACGCGTGTTACCGCTCGGCATGTGCCTTTTGAAACACCCTTTGGCTGCAAGCCTATTGCGAGGTGCATTTTCTGAAAATTTGTTCGGGATTTCTAAAACATTCTGATGGGTGAAACCAACGCCCCTCACTAACCTTATTCAAGCCGGCAAACTACAGACTCAGCTTACGTCACGCTTTACAGCTTGGGTGTCAAATATTCCTGATGGCTTAATAGGGGGTAAATTAAGGGTAGGCTTACCTACCGTTGCCATCGCCTCAATTTATAGCTTCACCTAGGTCAGGTGGGGCTATTCTACTTACTAAGCCGGTATAAGGTTTACATCAATTGAGTTGGATGCCCAGGCGTGTTCTAAAAATTTTGGTTCAATTACCAGCACCTTATGGAAGGTTTTGGGAGCTTGTTTTATAGTCGGTGCTGCCCATTTGCGCTTTTGGTTAATTTTAAGTGTAGAGAACTTTAACATCCGCTTATTGTGAAAGTTGGGGTGTATGGGTATTCCTAAAGCGGGGGCTATACCCTTTACCGTATCTTAAACGTACGCTGAGCTTTATCTATGGAGACTAGTCAACTGATCCGTTGACAGGATCTGCTAATCAACAGATAAAATATTGGGGGTAGTGGTATTTGGAATGGGCCTAACTTTTAGTTGTTACTGGTAGCCTTACCTAGTCATGGCAGCCTTGGATTAGGATTGCTAAAGTTTTTGAAGATCTTTGGGAACGATTTTAACTTATTAAATTTGTAAGCGAAACCCCCTCCCCAAATTTTTTGCATAAGCTACTCCTCAAAAAGATGAATTATAAATTCACCTTGATTTCAAAAGTTTAACTAAACATAAGTGATACTACCCAGAAGGTTAGATTTATGCTAAAGATCAATCCCAGTGTAATAGGGTATGTGTGATTAAAGTACCAGGTTGATAGCACCCGGTTTGTTATCCATACCTCAATTGATCCAAAGGGTTAAGTTTAGAATATATTCCATTGTAGAACCTTAATTTCAAAAAGTCTACTTTTGGATCACTAGGGGGTGTTTTTAGCAAACTAGTATAGTTAAAATAGGGGCTGGTTAGATAAACTTATACTTTTAATGATCAACTCTTAAGTATGATTATCGCTTAACCAGTTCTTTTATTAGAAAAAGAGATTAGTTTTCAAAAGACTTCTTATTAATGCCTATAATTTGATACCTATGTTATCATCTCCAAGTTTAGTACTTCTCCACTTAAAATTTTGAATTGATAGTTCAGATATAGCTAGTATCTTATTCAAACTGTATAAGATGGTTTTTTGAAAGCGATACCTAGTAAGGCCTTGTTATACTATACCTCAATGTATCATTAAAGGTAGATTTTATCATAGTTTAGCATTATAAGCTTTTTACTAAGTTCAGTTTTGTGTAGTGTTTCCTGGCTTTTTTCTTCAGTGCAACTATAGTCATAAATGTGTTATCTACTTAAAAATCATGTCTCACTAAAGCACAAATCCATCTAAAACTATTACTTTGTAGGAGGCTTTGTAGATTTCCTGCTAAGTCTTTCTTTTTTTAGTACTAGTGGTGCCCAACCCAAAAGGAGAAGCTGCCATGCATCCCCTGCTAAGTCTTTCAATTAGCAACACTATTAGGTTAACTACTGTTTTATACCCATATTTTGTCATAAATTATCTTTTATATGATTTAATTAGATCAAACATTTCTATGCTGAAATACTAAGCTCAACGTCTGCCTATCTATACTCATACCATTGTGTAATAGATCAAAAATTATAAAAGTATACTGATATTAAGTCTATTTTGGGTATCTCTAGCATAGTTTTTAGCCCATATTGATCATTTAAGTTAACAAGTAGGCATATAAAAAGGATTTTTACATAAAATATAAATATGATCTATGAACTAAATTTTACCATTTATTATAAATGTTATAAATACTCTTCAATGATGGGCTAAAAACTAATAGCTATATAGTAGAAGCTTCCAAAGCTCAATCAGTTGTGCTACAGCCTCATTGATTTGAGATTGCAAGTTAAAGTCTGCCCATATGCCCAAGCTTCCTTTTAAAATCCTACTGTATCTTTACTTTTTTATATATGTTAAATTTTAATAGATTACTAAATAGTTTTGATGTTCAGCATGGTGCAATTTTTAAAGTATTAAGCTTTTAGCTTAGATTAAAGTATTAGTTATTATGTAAATTGGTACCTTTGTACTAGAAATAAAAAACTTTAACTACAGTATATAAGCAATAGGTGACATTAATCCTAATATGCACAATGGTATATTTTTGTTAGACTATATAAAAAGCTACCATTTTTATTTTTAAAAGGATTACTAACCTTATAAGTATGAGCTTATATGTTTTCACAGCATTTTTTATGGTGTTTCACATTGTTACAGTTTTCATGGTGTACTTTTACAAAATTTATTTAACTTTTTATAGTTTTACAGCATTTTTACTATATTTTGCAATTTAAATTTAAAAAAAGGGTTTACTTAATACATCTCAATAATTTATTATAAAAGATCTTCAAATGCTATAACATGCATTCAGTTTCTTCTCATATGCCTAAAATATCCTTTTAAATCATCCTCTGATACTTCAAATATTAAATATAAGATCCTGAGCTTACCATTAAATCCATATGCTAATTTTTTCTTTCTACACTCTTTATCTTGAAAAATATACTCAATGGGGTTAAGCATATAATTATAAGAAGATAAAAATAACATTCAGATTTTTCTCTATAAAATAATCTCTCAGAACATTGGCATGATGAATTCTCACATTAACCATTAAAAAAGTTCATTTTTATTATACACAATTTTTTACATCTTTTTGCTAGATTTATTAAAATAGTTTTTAAATATCATTATTAAATGAACCAACTATGCTCTCCACATATACAACTTCATCATTAATAGATGAAATTAAAGAAACATTTGTTCCTTTGTTTGCTAGTACCAGAACTTAGATAGGCTAATCTCTTGTAGATCTCCCATAACTTATTCTTAGGTTTAGGTTAAAACTACTTTCATCAATGAAAATGTTATATTTATCATCTTCATCTTTAGATATGAACTCACAAGCATATAATTATCTTTTACTTTATTGTTTTCAGAATTAGAACATCTCAAGTAATATAAACTCTTTTTCATGTTATTAGCAAGGTCTTTTCACCTCACAAACTGTTTTGTAAGTCAAAGAAATAATAATTTGCTCTTATTTTTTGTTCACCATTTTCTTTAAAAGTGTCTGTTGGATTAGTTCTATAATATCCTCTAATGTATTTATACCCTTTTGACTGACTTTTCTATTTACAGAACTTTCTGTTTTTCTTTATTGATTTTAATTTCTTTTTTATAAACATCAATAATTATCTAGCAGCTTATAATTTATTGAAAGTATACTATAATAC
The DNA here is from genome assembly GCA_022478985.1 of Massospora cicadina. Taxonomy (NCBI): domain Eukaryota; kingdom Fungi; phylum Entomophthoromycota; class Entomophthoromycetes; order Entomophthorales; family Entomophthoraceae; genus Massospora; species Massospora cicadina. The sequence goes on from JAKSZP010010584.1 coordinate 174,429, forward strand.
TCTTTTATATAAGATCCTTCTTTATTGACTTTTTTACTAAGAGTTTGCAGGTCTCATTACCTAAAGTTTTATTTTTAATTTTTTACTTGTCAATGTAATGCATTTTACTATAATATTTATGCAAAAAATAATTTAATATCAGAAAAGAAAAAGTTGACATGTAATTTTATGAAAAAAAGAACTACAAAAAAGATACTAAAAATTATAAAATAATTGAGAAATAATTAATACTCAATAAAACCCTTTTTGAAGTTAGCACCATATTTTAAACTGACTTATAACACCTATTTATAATATATATACTCAGCACTGTATACTCTAAGTTGCTTATAGTTTACACTTGTCCCCAATCTAATATAACTCTAATTTGTTATGTGAGCAAATTTCTACAAGTCAGATTGGAAGATAATGCCAACTCCATAGAGGTTTTAGTGAGTATTCATAATTTTTCAACCATTTCATATTTTAGCACCTTTTTTGAAGTTGTTTTTTTCCCAAAAAGATTTTGAAGGCAGTTTTTCCCAAAAAAAATTTTAAGGCAGGTTTTTTACCAAAAAAATCTCAATGCATCTTTCAAAGTTGGTTCCTTTACCTCAATTTTAATTTAAAAATTACTATCTCTATATTTTTTAAAAACTTACTATTTTTATATAAAAACCTTCATTTATATAATATATATTATCTAATAAAAAAGTATACCAAAATAGCTAAATTTGACACAATTATTTATAAATATTAGATATTATCTTAGGCTGTTTCCTTTTCTTAATCATAAAAAGATAGAAAAAAGTTATATATAGAATGCAATAATGTTATCTAAAGTATAATGATAAGCTTTATAATTTTGGGTGAGCAATTTATTGTTATCTTATAAGTTTGATAGGCTCAATAAACTTGTGTAAGCAGACGGTAATTTAATTATATTTATTTTCATTGGAGTGGTAAGCAGTTGGTGGTTATTTGGTTGATTCATTAGGCTCACTGGTTTATATACACAGTTGGTTATTAGTTATTGCAATGGGTCAAATTAGTTTTGGATGGGTGGTTGGTAGGTTTTTAGTTAATTTAACAGATTCAATGGTTTTACTATGCAGTTTGGTTTTTACTTAGTTAAGTTGATAGATTTATTACTGTAAACCTATTGATGTTCAGCTTCCAAAAATGATATCAAATTAAAAAAAGTCAATATAAAGCTATCAATCTGTCAATGCTAAAATTAAGTTTATCCAGTGAAAAACTGGTCTCACAATTGCAATCCATTGCTTATAATCCAATTTAAACATACTATATTACTGGTCAGATACTGAACCAATCCTTACATAATTAGGATGTTACCTAAATTGAAGCATCCTCTTTTTAAAAAAAGATAATCCAAATTGGTCTAGTATTTTCAGAGTTATGCACAAACAGAAAAAAAGAAAACATACATGATGGAAAAATGAGAACCTCTCCCTTTTCAAATTTGGGTAAAAAATAACGTGAAAACTATAAAAAGTTATGTAAATTTTGTAAAAGAACGCCATGAAAACTGTAAAAAAAGCTGTAAGGTACTATATATAACTGATTCTTAATAATCAAAGTGTTAGTTGATACTAATATATATATTAAGTTGACCGGTTAAATAAACATTGTATCTTATTATAATTTTGCTAAAGTAGTTAAAATATCAATTTTATTAGTGAAAAATCTTAAAAACTTCATTTTTCTATGCTTAGTGTTTTTTTCCAGAAAAGATGATCCATTAACTTATAATAAATTTTTTTGAAAATCTCAGAAGGTTTATTTGTTTATCCATCTACACTTTATTAAATAAACTTAAGGGTGGTTAGCCTGGCAGATAAAACTGCTTCCACTCTAGTGCAGGTTTTGAGTTCGAAACCTGTACTGGCTAGAAAACATTCTCGGTGTGGTATGTTTGTCCCGAGGTCGGCCCACCTCGAATAATTTTTTTATTAGATAAACTTAATTCTTTGCTTATATATAGAATAACCTAAGCCAACATATCTTAAAAATTTCACTGACGTACTCACTGACTGACTGACATCTGAAACCTTCGAGGCTGATAGGCTCATTCTATTTGAATGAGTGGGTGAGAATTGGCGAATCTTATCGAATCTAAAATTATCGAGCCTGATGGGTTCAATCTATTTAGGCGAGAGGGTGAGAATTGATAAATATTATTGAATAATTCACCAAATTGCTCACCTGAAGCTAATCGAGTCTGATAAGTTTAATCTATTTGGGAGAGTGGGTGAGAATTGGCAATAAAATAAAATCTGAAACTATCTAGTATGATAGGTTCAATCTATTTGGGTGAGTGGGTGAGAATTGGCAAATATTATCAAATAATTCACCAAATTGCTCAACTCAAAAAAACAAAAATCAGTATTAGAGTTTAAAGTGGATTAAGTAGTAGGATAATCAGCTCACCCGCCACGAGGGCAACAGCGGAGCTGTTAGTCCGAGTGGCTCGAGAGTAGTGCTGGCACAGCCTATAGGCTACAATGTGAGCTTATCATCTGATAAACTTTAAATATTATAGTGAAGCATGGATATCTGGATGTTAGGTTTATATATTTTAGAAACATGCCTAACTTGGTTCACCTAATTATAAAATACTTTTGGCAAGTTAAGTAGAAGTTGATTTAGTAGTTTGGAAGACATGTTATGTACACAATGATTTTATATAGAGAGATGTTTCGGGTAGCAGTTTGGTGTTATTTAATTGATTCGATAGATTTATTTTGTTTGGCCAAGTGGTTGATGACTTTTGGTCGAATCCATAGGATACAGTTTAGTTTTGAGGGGTGATTAGTTATTGGTTGATTTGAAAGTTTAGTTAGGTTTAGCTGAGTGGTTGGTGGTTTTTGGTTGATTGAATTGAGCAATTAGATTTGGCTGAGTAGTTATTTTTTATCTATAATATAAAATCTAAATTAATAAATTGAATATCTGTAATTTTATAGACACCTTAGCGAAGCACGAGTAAATCAGCTAGTTATTCTATAAAACAAAATTATTGAAACTTCTCTGATATTCTTAATAAATAAATTATTACTTAAACAAATCTATTTATGTTTAAGTTTAATAAGGGTAAAATATAGGTTTCAATTTAAAAGATACACTGATACTTCAAGATGCATTACTTATATAAATTGTTATCTCTAGTTTTTAGATGATACTTACTGATAATCTATTATATTCAGAATAAGTACTTTATGAAGTATATCTTTACTAGATTATATAAAATTGATAAAAATATTTAATCTAGTAAAATCCATGATTGATATCAGACCAAAAGGATGGTAGGAAAAAGTCTGCGTTGATTGAAGGACTAGCATAATTAAGGATCTAATATGAACTATACTACTAAGCTGATACTATAATCTTTCTCTAAATGGGAATTGTTTGATCATGGGTATGAATTACATAAAGTTCCATATTTTGACTTTATTATTCATGGGCTTATATCATAAAATAAAAGTAAGCTAAAGTACTTTATAAGGCTCTGATATTCACTAAAGGCAGAAATATATCACATGGGATATGCTTACCAAATAAGTAATTGAGGTGGGTTGACTTCTGAATAAATATACCACACTGAGATTATTTATAGCCAGTACAGGTTTTGAACATATGTTGAACAAAACCTGTACTAAAGTGGAAGCAGGGATTACCCTGCCAAGCTAACCACCCTATGCTTAACAAATAAACTAAGTAAATTCTGTAGTTCTTAATCAATTGCTTTATAAAATCTAGATAAAATATTTATGCTTATCTTATGAAATTATAAAACTGATTATTATATAATTTATAAGGGGTGCTAGCATAGTAGTGATGGTATCCTATTATTTCCTCATATGATGTAACTTAATTCCAATCATGGCAGACATTAATATTTTTGTGCTAAGTGAATAAATAATATATGTGGATACCACTAGTGCTAAAAAGATAATAATACATGGAGTTATGCACCATCCCTCAACCTAGCCAATCAAATCAGTAAAGTTAGATCATATAATACAAGCATATCAGACCACCTGCAGAAATCTTTTAAACCCATTATTTGAGTTCTGTCCTCTATTCCTATATTTTCCCTTTCTAACCCAAATCTGGTGTGGTATTTTTATCAAGGTTGACCCATCTCTATATAATAAAATAATATACACTTTATAACTAATTTTTTATATATAATATTTTTTAAAGATCATATAACTTTATAGTCATTCTATTTTAAGAACAATCTGTCATCATTTTATATTTATGGTATGAATATCTATAAACTCTGATTTGTTCTATTTTAAGCTACTAATACTATATAAAACATACAAATGAAGCTCAATTTATGTATTATTCTTTATAGATATCAACTGTTTAGATAAAACTGAATTTAAATAATTTTAGAGGAGTAATAATTTTTGCTATCATTAACTGGCCTTTTTTGATTCACTTTTTACATATATCTGATTTTATGACCAAAATATTAATATAGCTGCTAATAGCAGTTTTAGTTTGCATATAAAATGCACTAACTAATTTTTACTCTCTATAAAAATTATTTTTATAATAAATATAATATGGTTAAAACAATAGTATATTACATTTGGAAAAGTACTATAGTGTTCAGAAATTATGAAAAGTAATAACCCATAAAGATAACAAGAGATCTAGTATTTTAAAAATCTAGCATCTGATTAAATGTTAATATCAGTTCTTCAGAATTATAACTGAAATCTAGTTTAGATTTTTGAGTGATTAAAAACTACAGCTAATACTTATGTTGATAGTAAAAAAATATTTTAAGTTAAAAGAATATATAGCTAGTGTCATCATATCTAATCATGTTTTCTCATTAGTTAAAGTTTATAGTGGCTTTTTACCTATCTCCCTATTTTATAGTGATTAGTATAAGTAAACCTTTAATAATAAGTATAATTATTTTCTATTTGCAAGTGAAGTTGAAAGTAAACACTGATAATATATGAAGCATATATTTTATATGGCAATATAACCACTAAATCATAAAGCTTATCTTACCAATTATTGCTACAATTTGCACCATAATCTCAATTACTTTAAATATGAATAGTAATAGTAGTTATGTTTTTATAAATCTTAACTAAAGCTATGAGGTTTAAGTTTCTATTGTTGATATTTTAGAGATGGCAGTTGGATTTTCTTACCTGAATTGAATTTCTAAAGCTCACTTTAGCTTATGAGATTGCATAAAGAGGTTCTCTGGAAGTACAACTCCAAAAGAATGAGTTTAAGCCACTTTTCAACCCATCAAAATTTAGTTAAGGCTCACCTCTCTCTCTGAATATACAATTCTATTATAAAATGAAATTTAAACTTGATAGATTTGTTTTCTTTTTTAGCCTTTGTATAATGTTTTTTAGTTAGTTTGTTTATAATTTTTTTATTTTCACTGGTGTAAATCAAAGTACCTGTGCTCATTCTTCATGCTAGGATATTAGCACTGACAAAATTTGTTTGTTATTAAAGATATGTAATTACATCTGTTAGTAACTTTTTATTTATTTGAGGTGGCCAACTTGGGGACAATACTGCACTAACTTAATAAGAAAATATAAAATTTGAAATCAATATGGAAAGGAGGATAAATTCCAGTAAAGCTTCACATTAAGCATTCTGGTAGGCTAAGAACTCCATGGACCATCTTGCTATCTGTTATATCAGTATAGCGCTGGTGCGCGATGCTAACACAATTATAAATTGTCCCTACCCAAGTTTATCTAATGGGATCAAACTCAGGAGGCAATAGTCATTGAGTCCTTACTCTAACATTGGGGAACCATTTCTATCTGTTAGAAACTTATATATAATTGATTCAAATTGTGACAGAAAGTGACAAATTAATCATAATGCTTTTTACTTTACAATTGCACAATTTTATGGCCTTTATCAGTTAATATGAAACTATATTCTAATCAGTAGTTTGTACTTTTTCTACTCTATTTAATAAAAATATGAACATATACAGTTTTACTACTTAATACAAAGTTATAGTTTATAGACTCTAAAGTATCATAATACAATAATAATTTAAGTCTTTGTTTTAAATAAGCCACTATAGATACATAAACTTATTTTATCTTATATTAGTTGTTAGCTCTATCATTTCTATAGCATAATTGATTAGTAAACATCATTTACCCACTTAAATTTATTAAGCTTCTTTAATTATCAAATATGAAATTAAGTTAAGTTATTTTTGTAAACTATAAGTTCATAAATTTCTAGATACAAGTTGATTTGCTTTTTTGAAGCCATCTTCAGAATGCTTTTTTACATCATCTTATCTAATTGCCTAGTGGATGCAGTCTACCACCTCTTAGCACACTTTATGTAGAAAAAAGTGTTTGTTTTTGGTTTGTTAGCCCACACCTATTTAAGTATTTTATTACCATAAAAAGAGCTCAAAATTAAAGGCACTATTTTAACTATGCAAGTTAATCTTTATTTAACTCAATAGTAACCCATCATTGTATAGCATAAAGTACAGATATGTTTAAATGTGTGACTGTTCAAGATTTTCCTTACCATCAAATTTACGTCATATTAAATCACCTATGAGACTTTGTTAGGCCAAACTCCTTTTTTGTTGACGTTGCAATACATTTGTTGAAGCAGTCTGCAAAGGTCACAGTATCATGATAATTAATGTTGGACATAATCTACAAAAAGGGAGGTTCATCTGTTATTGATTAGGTTTTATAATTAAAAATAGTTGGACGTAATCAGCTAGTGGGAGTTTCAGAGGTCATAAGAGAACTTTTTAATTTCCCTTAAATGTGGGTATGCAAAATTTTTATTATAAGAAAGTTAACACTATTTTAGTACTAAGGAAAGATTAAGAAAAGTGTATAATCAAAAAAGAATGTTTATATGAACTGAATAAATAGCTTGATCTCACATTATAGTTAGATGAAGTTTAGCTTTAAATAACTCATGTTCTAGTAGGTAATGATCTAAGTTATGAGTAAATTTGCTTAATTACATCAGTCAGTGGATCACTAGGAGGAAAACTATACATGATTCAGTTATTTTATTTTCTGGATTCTAATTTTCAGCATAGACAATGGAAATTAATTAGTGAATATAATTTAAACAATCTAATCAATTTCAGACCTCTTAAATATATATCAAATACTATAACACATCTCAATAAGATTCTAGGAGATAACTGATATACTTGACATGAATTATGACTAGATGGGAATTCCAAGTTGAGGCTTCATCTATAGTAGGCAAAGCCTAACAGTCTCAAGAACCAAACTTTAGAAATTTATTTCAGAAAAATCACTTACTAAATTTAATCAATTTCTGAGAGCTAAACAATTTATGAGCAAATCAAATTAAAGATAATATGACCTAGAAAAGATTTATTCCTAAGAAGTTTTCCATATTAAAGCTTGTTTTAAATTAAAAGACATCATCTCATAGCTTTTGCTTAGTTAACAGACAAATGAAGTGTGGGTGTAAAGAAAGATACATTTTTAAAGTTTTTTTTATTTAAGAAAGTCTGCTATAGAAGATTAAGGAAGCAAAACTTTTTGGCTCCATCTTCTAGCCATAAATCTTTTTTCAATTAGAAAAAATCAGAATACTATACTATATCTTACTTATTGTCTTAAAATATGCAATAAAACATTAGATAAGATATTTGAATAGATTCTGATTTTTGATGTTCAGTATTATTGAGTTGCTGTTTACACTCTCTTTTGTATACAGATAGCACTATTTATTAAAAAATACTGAAAAACCTTTGTAGTTTCTCTTTTTTCTTAGAGTAGTGGTATATGGATTCAATAGCTCTTCTCAGCGCCTTCTTTTATATAGATCAACAACAATTTTATTATTTTAAAAACATTAGTGGACCATTGAAGTGAGCAATTATTGAACTGTTTAAAACAAAGTTTTTAAGCTTAGTAAAAAGCTGTTAATACATTTGTCATAATCCAACCATATGAAGCTATTTTAGATCAAAAGTTTACATGTGTGCTTGACTTAGATGACTCATACCAGCTCCTTAATATATGTTTCTATATCTACAAATGAACCTTCTTACTAGATATCTATACAGTGGTGCAACTTTTGGTCTTAACTTGCCCATTTGCCACAAAATATTCTTTATAAGGAAAGGTTGTTTAGCCTTAGCGCCAATATGTAACTCACTGTTTGATTTTGTGGTTCTTAAAGGGAAAAATAATGCAAAGGAAGAGGGCATTAAATGACCTCACCTTGGATATTGCATCAACTTTGATATTTTACTTATAGTTATCAACAAACTAAAAGATTAACTTGTCATTTTTAAAAAAGGAGTTGGGATGAAAGGATTGTATTCCCAGTTTGCCTATGTTTTACCACTTGAGGTTAGGTGCTTAGATAGCTGCTTAATATGTCTCAAATTTTGTGGTAAAGCAATGTTAAAGTACTTGACTTTTATTATCCCTTGGTTTAATCAGTTTTAAAATTTTAACCTGTAACAATTGGGGGTTTCTAAGACCCAAATGTTATATTGGCAAAACAAACGCCACACAAAAATGCTAGTTTCCTCAACCAGATATCAATATGGGTAAGTTTTCAATCAAAAGTAATAATTTTTGCTAGAATTGCAGGCTGGAATCTTGAGCGCTGAACAGCCTATTCACCAATGCCCACTTTGCTGAGATATGGTGGCCAAGTTGACCTTTCCTTTGGGGATTATAGAGCTTCTTAAATAACATCAAATTTTAGCAATGTCATTGAGAGGTTATTTTTTTGATGACACTGATAAGTAAGATTACCAGTTCACTTTATTGTATACTACTATCTAGAGTTTGCAGAACTTAATTTAATTAAATGGAGCATTACAACATATAGCATTTTAAACTGGGATTGATGGAATCACTATCATAACATTAAAAAAGTGAACCAAAAAATTAAGTAAATTAGAATTATCTAGCCATAGAAGCCTAGCTGATCCCAGTATCAATGACTTGCTGACAAATGAACTATACTAAAATATAACTTGTGATTAAACAATTTCACTAAAATCCCTTAAATGGAAAATTGGATTGCAACCTTTACTATGATAGAATTCTCTTATAAGCCAGCATTAGGGAAACTATGACAAACAAAACCATAAAAGATTCAACTTTTATCAAATTACAAGGTTATCAGATTGTTGGCTCAGTATAGCCATAAGAATTTTTAATAGTTATATATTGGAACGTTATAAAAGCAATTCAGTTTAAATTATAATTTTCAATGTAAACCAATAGCTTTTAATCAAAAGTTAAATAATAAGATAATAATTAGACATTGCAGAAACACTTCTATAATAAACTTAATATGGATATAATCAAAAGTGATATTAATGACCTTAGTTGGATAGACAACTAGTTAATATAGAGACTTATTTACTTCTAATTATTCATGTGGAGGTATTTTCTTATTACTAGAATAATAAATAAAATATACTTATAGTAGGGAAATATATACAATTAAAAATTAAATGATACTTTGTAAGAAATTAGCATACAAAGCTACACAGTATATACTAAATGACATTTTTAGAGTAAAGTCCCTGATGATTTTTTAAGTAATATAATTAGTACAAAAAAGGGTATCAAAGCACAAGTTTAATTATATTTTTTTATACCAAAAATCAAGCCTTTAGATGTGAAATAAAAAAGAACATAAATTTTGAAAACATATAATCAAATTAAACTATCACCTAGAGTTATGTATCAGTTACTAATGTTACCTTAAAGATGCATATATCATTAATAAATATTGTACACTATGCTCCTTGATTCAAATACTGCCAATATTCCTCCACTATTAGCTTAATAATAACAGATGTGGTTGAGGTTGGTGCAGGGGTGCCAGCTTAAAGGTAAATAGGTTGTTAAAACACAAAAGTACAAGGTAAGTTTTGATGACAATAACCTTAGAAAAATATACAAAAAGAAACCTTATTATTGAAAACAAGTTTTTTTAAAAAAAGTCTAGAGCATTTTAGTATCTACCACTGAAAATGGCTATGTTGCATGCTATGGTTGTTTTAGTTGTAGACTTATTTTCAGCTACATAGGAACAAGGTTTCCTTCCAAATGACAATCCCTCCTAGATATTCTCTGTTAACTCCTAGAGTCCTTTTTGGAGAAAATTAATGCTACTAAGCAGAGCTTAGTGATGTCAGAATAGAGGCATATTATCCAAGAAAGCTGGGAAAGCAAGTGCCTAGAGCTTTGGGTTTTTTAATAGTAGTGATAAGCTGATGTCAGTCAAGACACCAGCGGATGGCTGTAACATATAATAATAACCTATTGCCAGCTAAATCAATATGGCGCAGGGCAAGGTAGTAGTTTTATATGATGTATAGTAAAATAATATGAGTTAGGCTGATGGGTCAAGGTAATCAATATATTTGGGAATCAAGACTTGCACCAGCAGGGATCAAGTATTTGACCTTCCTTTGTAATTACTTATAATTAAAGGCATCAGACAAGGTTTCTGATAGTTTTTAGTACAACCTCAGTAACTAATATAATTTGTGGCCCACAAACAAGATAATTAATAGTAATTTAATGCTATAGATTAACATTGGTATAGTGTACCAATCAAACTCCTTATTTACACATTTGTTTAAAAACAAATTAAGTAAAATAATATGTTTACTGATGGTTGATCAAACCAATTACAAAATTAGTTTTACTTGACCAAACATCAGAGTACAAAAATGAGTGGGGTGTAATGGGCAGGTTTGCGCCAATATGTTACTAACAAATTGGGAAGTAAGAGCCATGTTACTGACCATACTATGGACAGGTCCGCAGAAGCCCATCCCCAAACCTGACCACCATGCCTCATCATTGCCATGTATCTCGCACTACTGTTCCCATGACGCTGCACATCAACAGCATGGTCTGGGACCAGGAAAGGACTGAGAATGATGCCAACGCCACGCCAAGCTCACTAGTTGAGCTCATAATTATGATCTGATTTTGATAGTATTTTTAATAAAATAAATATCTCTTTTTCTTAGCAAGCATTTTTTTATATTTAATTTTATGTTATATCATAGAAGATGCAAATGCCCTTCAGGGCCGCAAAATCTTCCCATAAATAGTGCTTTGCAAGTATTGCATAAGAACCACCTATGCTAAGCTCTCTCAAGCAAAGTCCAGCACATCATTTGCAAAGATCCTGCATCCCAACAGATCATCATCCACGCCATGCATAAGCTCAATGTCATTCTATGGATGCATTTTGGGTTTGGGATGTCATATTTTCCCAGCTCTGATTACCCCATGTTTGAGGCTCTTTGGACTAAAGCTATGTTTGGATTAAATGCCGCCCAATCTGAAGCAATGTATAGATCAGGTGCCTTCTAATATGTTACATCACCCCCCTGTAAAGACCAAAACTCCTGGACCTTCTCCAGCATTGCGCTCAGTCTTCCTTCATCTGTCACGTTGCCTCCTTCAATGGATAGCCTTTTCACTTCACCAGCAGTTGCTGCCAGCCCCTCACCCATCTCACATCCAATATACGTTCCATCTCATATTCCAGCACATTCTCTTCCCTAGGGTCTAGCAGTCCCAGTTGATCTGGCCCTATTCCCTTGAACGCTTGTAACTGAGAAGTGTGAATCACTGGATTGGCCCTGGAACCTATTGGCAAACTTAATTCAAAGGCAACCCAATTAATGGCTCAGATAATCTGGTATGAGTCTAAAATCTTCAGTCTAGTTTACAACTCTTAACTGGGACAGCATAGTTCTTAGCTGCCACCAATACCCAGTCCCCAGGCTCAAACTTTAGATCTAGCACTCTTCATTGATCTGCCCGCCACTTCTGCTGAGCCACCACCCACTTCAGATTCTTCCATAACTTCTTCTTAATATTTAACATGGCATGCGCCATCTCATCCATCCCCTGACACACTCTGCCCACAGATCCCCCATTTGATCTGGGATTGAGACCATGATTTGCAAAAATGGTGACATTCCTGTTGAAGATTGAGAATGATCGTTGTAAGTAAACTGGGCATTTGAACCCACAAAACCCAGTCATCCTTCCAATCAGAAATTTAACACTGGAGATAATGCTCAAGTATCTGATTCACCCTCTCTATTTCCATCAGATTGAGGATGGTACTCTGAGGACTGACCAGGCCTGATCTCCATATTCCCCATCAAACTCGACCAGAATCTTGAAACAAATTTTGGACCATGGTCTGAAATGATTTCCTCAGGTAAGCTGTGCCAGGAGAACACCTCATCAATGAAAATCCTCACTGCGTCCTTTGCCAAAAAACTCCCAGTGCATGGGAAGAACTCAGCATATTTGGTTAGTCTATCCATGATCACCATAACTGCATCCTTCCCCTGAACTTTGGGGAGACCTGTTATAAAATTGACGCTAATTGAGCTCTATGGGCCACATGGTATTGGCAGTGGATTTAACTTAATAATGGCAGTTTCCTTGTGGGCTTCACTTTTGCATATACCAAATACTCCCTAGTGTACTTCTTGAAATCCTTATGCAGACCCAGCCACAAATAGTCCCATTGCACCAATTCTACCTTATTCTCCACTCCCAGATGACCTGCCAACAGATGATCATGAGAAACCCATATTACCTCCCGTTGTAACGATGGGTTGGGCACCCATATGTGAGAATTGTGGTATAGCACCCCACCCCTCTTAATGAAGGCCCCATAGCAAATGTGGCCATTCCTCCATTATCTCAGCTTTCAGCTGCCAGTTGAATTCTGACCTTACTTGCTTCTGGCGGACTTCCTCCCCCAACTCACTTTCCCTATCCTCAATCATCACAAATTGTTCTAGTTGGAACATTGTGGCTGTATTAAACTCCTCTAATTCCTCCTTCTCATACATGAAGCCCCCATCTCAACTCAATCAATATGCTAGGACATTCGATGATCCTGGCCTGTAGTCTACCTGGAAATCATAACAGACCAGCTCCACATGCCATCTGGCCTGCCGCTGGTTCACCTTCATGGGTTCATTATAGTATTCCAACGCTTTGTGATCCATTTGAATAACAAAAGGATGCCAGGCATAGAGTAGGTGGTGCTGCCATTCCTGCAAGGCTGCCATTACCGCCAGCACTTCCTTAATTATATATTGGGTAATTTATTTCAGCAAGGAGCGTTTTATGGCTAAAGTAACACACAGTGTGTTCCAGCTCATCTTCCCCTTCCTGAAGCAATACTGCACCTACAGCATAATTTGAGGCTTCAGTTTCCAGCACTTTGGCCTTCCAGGGTCTAAATGGTCCAGTACAGGTGCAGTAAGTAACTTATTCTTCAGTAATTTGAATGCCTGATCCTCTTTCCATCCTCATACAAATGTGACATCCTGTGTTAGGCGCGTGAGAGGTAAGGCCATTTGGGAAAGATTCTTCACAAACTAAAGAAGGAAGTTCAATGTTTCCAAATAACTCTGCACCCCATCTGATTGTAGGGGCTTTTATGCCCACACCACACGCAGCTTATATGGACATACTTCCAAACTATTCTGGAAAACCACGTTTCCTAGGAACTTTACCAACCTAAATTGATTTAACACTTAGAAGGTTTCAATCTCAGACCCATCTGGCCAATTGTCCCCAAAACTTCCTGGACATCTTGGACATGATCCTCTTGGGACCGCGAAAATACTAAGATATTATACATATATATGGCACAGTATTGACCCATCCCTCCAAGGACATGGTCAATCATCCACTGGAACACCACTGGAGCATTCCTAAGACCAAATGCAATCACTCAAAACTGATACACCCCCAGGTGGCACTTAAAAACCGTGTATTACTGATGCTCCAGTCTCACTGGTACCTGATTAAATGCATCCACAAGGTCAAGCTTTGTAAAAACTGTGCATCCAGTAACTATTGGGAGATTATCCTCCAACAAAGCATTGGATATGGATCAGGCTCAGTGACTGTGTTCAGACATCAAAAAACACACATGGGCATAAATTGCCACTTGCCTTTGGCACCAGTAATACAGGAGATATAGCTGGAGACATAGAGGGCTCAAAGAAACCCTTGTCCAACATTGATTTCACATGGCCCTCCAACGCTTCCCTGGCCTATTTATTAAGAGCATATACTGTACATCCCCTGGGAAGCTCTGACTTCTCCTTAAAACTGGAATGAAAATGCAAAAGAATCTTTAGGGGAAAAAGGCGAGTTCCCAATAGGACCAAATACATCAATAAAGCTGCTATATATGGCTGTTGACTCTACTTCCTGCATTCCACCCAAGCTCCTGCAACCACTCAGAACATTGCTCTCAACCTCCATCTTACAACTCATCTGAGGCCTCAACTTCAGAGTCAAGGTAATTGTCTTATGTGGCAAATCAACCTGGGGCTGGAAGTGATGCCACCATCGCATCACCAATAAAACAGGATGGGCCAAATTTCTGATTGCACAGAAGACATCTTTTAACCAAAATGGGTTCTTCCAAACAACTACCAAGTGCTCTAAACGCCATGATGGAGCTCTCCCTGAAACATCAGCGAACACCACCTCAGGACCCCTCCTCATTTCCAACTTCAAACGCTCTGCCATGGTGAATTCCACATAGTTTTCCTTGGCCCCTGTATCCACCAGGGCCAACACCTTCTCCATCCAACCATGTGAATATAACTCCACTAGAATGAATAACTGAGGATAAAGCAAAGAAGTACATTTAATGTTTAAAGCATTCTAAGATTGCAATTTTCAGGTGAGTTAGTCTAGAACTATAACTTTTCCTGGGTCCCTGGCCATCTGTTCTTCCTGACTCCTCACCATTTCCCTGAGAGAACCCTCCATGGATATTTCTGAAATCCCTGGGTGATCCCTGCCAACCTCCTCGACCTCTGCTAGCCACTGCAGGCAACTGGCTCCTTCATGGAGACATAGAATCTCCCTGCCAGTTTTGTGCCAAGGCCATTTGCTTCTCCACCTGCACCACCAACGCAATTTCTTCCACCAATGTACTCTGAACTTTAGCAGCTGCCATGGCGGCTAACATGTCCGCTTGCAGCCCCTGTCAAAACATTTGCAATGATTGTGAATCTGAGACTTGTGCGCTTTTTCCAATAATCAGAAAATCTGCCCATATTCTTCAACCAATCCTCACCCCTGACACACCATCAGCAAAGCTGACCATGCCTCATCCTGCGCCTCATCTGGACAGGCAGCCTTATTGTACAATTGACACACTCATCCATGGATCCTGGGAGGCGACCTTGCTCCTCAATCAACTCTTGAATCCACATGGCCAAATCTGAGGGTAGTGCTTCCACAATTTGCACAATCTTCAGCAAGAAAGGGGTCTACCCTCCTGTTGCTTGAGCCAACCATGCATGAAAATGAATCCATGACAAACTTGGTGGATCTTTCTTAAAGCTTCCATGGGCAAAGCATCCCAATATTTTGGAGATGTAGATCCTTCATGGCTCTCCTCCATCTTCATGGGACTTGTGCCACACACTCAAACCACCTCTCTTATTATAAAAGTTAGTAAGAAACTCACCATCACCACCATCACCACCATCACCACATGGCAATACCATTCTTCCCCTCCTGGTGCCACCACATCTTCTTAAAGCCCCCAAAAAACTGGCAAAAAAGTATTTGAGTTGTGTCTAATTTAACAGGTGGGTTCACGCCAATACACTACAAATAGATTGGGAAGTAAGAGCCATGTTACTGACTATATTAGTGATAGGCCTGCAGAAGCCCATCCCCAAACCTGACTGCCATGCCTCATCATTGCCATGTATTCTCAACTACTGTACCCATGACGCTGCACATCAACAGCAGGGTCTGGGAACAGGAAAGGGCTGAGAATGATGCCAACGCCACGCTGAGCTCACTAGTTGAGCTCATAATTCTGATCTAATTTTGATAGTATTTTTAATAAAATAAATATATTTTTCTTAGCAAGCAATCGTTCTTTGTTTAATTTTCTGTTATTTCATAAAAGATGCAACTGCCCTTCAGGGATGTAACATCCTCCCCTAAATAGCGCTTTGCAAGTATTGCAAAGCTCCTCCTATGCTAAGCTCTCTTGAGCACCGTCCAGCACATCATTTGCAAAGATCCCACATCCCAACAGATCATCATCCACGCTGTATGTAAGCCTGAGGTCATTCTGCAGATGCATTTTGGGTTTAAGATGTTGAATTTTCCCAGCTCCAACTACTCCATGTTTGAGGCTCTTTGGATTAGAGCAACGTTAGGGTCAAACGCCACCCAATCCAAAGCAATAAATGGATCAGGTGCCTACTGATCTGTTATATGGGGGATAGGTTAGGTTATTAAGAACCTATGTACATAGGGCCAAACTTTTTCTGGTACTTTCTAAGGAGCTTAGCATGCACTTAAATAAATAAGATAACCCTTAGCATGATTTTTATATTATAGAAATCAGTGGATATATTTTCAATGATATCAAATGGTCTCTTCCACATATGCTCCAGTTTGCTAGTCCTCTAAAAGCCGTAATTGTCATAATTTAAGACCAATCTCTTATGAAAAAGATAGGTTAGGGTGGTCAATTCTTATTATCACGCTCCCTGGAGCTGTTTTTCAAACCAGCAAGTTGTGTATGCTTTGCTTTGTAGCTTAATTAGAGTCAGAATGAGTTATCCAGATATTGGTTGGAACTCATGTTCTTTTTTTTAGTACTAGATGGAACTCATGTTCTTTTGCTTAACACAATAGTATAAAATTAGGGATAGCACTGTATGCTCCTGTATAATAAATGGAATGGCAAGGCCCTGTTTCTGAGTTATTGAAACACTAAATTAAATAATGACATATGCAAGAGGAGATTATAGTTGGACTTCTTGCTGTAATTAACTTATGAAGGATTCTAACAAGTGTACTGTCTATTTTTTTAGCATTAAGTGGTCCCAAACTACAGGGGATACACCAATCTCACAAGAGTACTGTTTATTTGTTCTACAATGCAAGTTGTCTCAGGGTGGTAGGGCGTAGATGATACCCCTCATATACCTATCAAGCTTTTTATTTTAGAAATAATTTGAGAAGTATAATTAGCCCATTGTCAGATGAAATAAACTGTGGGCAACCATGATAAAATACTATATTTTAAAAATAAACCTTGATATATTTGTGGAGCTCAAATTTTTAACTGCTTTGGACTCTAACCATTTAGTGAGGTGATCAATGTCCAAGAAAATATTTAATCAACTTGACCACTGGTGGGCAATGGGCTTATGACATCAATAGATATATTATGTAAGGAGAAATTGGAGTTAACCAAATAATAGGAAGTAGCCTTCTGATAAAAAGCTTCATCTTGGCATTCTTTACAACTTATGAGCATCTCATGAATATTAAAAGTCATTGATTTACAATTTAATTAAATTATAATTATGTGAGCGTTTTCTTATATTGTTCATTCCACGTCCCTTTATGGACTGTGATAATCAAGTAAGTTCACTCAGTAGGTCAGGGAAACAAAAAGTGTTTTAAGCAATAGCTTTATAAAGTTTTTCATTCCTAGAAAAAACATTCTGCCTCACACTTTTTTTAATGTGCGTGGACCTCTTCAGGTTCATTACCATAGTTTTGAGTGATTATCCTATCAAATAAACCATTACTTATATTGCTGCTAAGGCCATGATGATCAGTCAATAAAGACCATCAGTATTTTGTGCTTAACATCAGACTGGTGCTGAATTTAAAGTTGTAAACTTGTAGTTACAAAGTTATCAGGATAGCCGTCCTCCCAGCTCCTTAAGATTTTGTTTAAAGCAAAGAAGCATGGCCAGTTAACATCATAAAAGGTACTATGTAATATAAACCCAGAACTGTTTACATACATAGATTACTATTAAACATTTTTCTCAGTAATGTTTAAGTCCATACATGCACATCGTCCAGCTGCATAAGTCACATGGTGCTCAACTCCCTTGGAACCAAGTTATGATAGCACCACCCCTATGGCAGTGAGAGATTCTTCCATCTGAATAAATGGTTTAACAACATTTGGGTCATTAGTAGTGGCGCTTGGGTGAAGCAAAGCATTAGATTGTCAAAATCCAGCTGTCAGGTCGCTGTCCACTCAATATGTATGGCATTTCAAGGAATATATTTATGGTTCACCTGTTTTGCTAAAACACTTGAAATTTGTGGTAATAGCCAATTGAACCAAGGAATACATAAACGTTGCACTTGCTACATTAACCACATCATTTGTTTAATGGCTTCAATTTTGCCAGCTATGGTGTAAGCCAAGATTGTTAATGACAACCCCCAGATATTCAAGCTAATCTCAGAAAAATTGCACTTACGTGGCTTGATTTTAAGAACAGCCTTAGTAAGTCAGCGGATACTTTCTTCAAAGTGGTGCAGATGTTTGATAAACTTTCTAGAAAAAGTTCATATCACATTTTTAAACTCAGGTGCATGAGATATATAAATTGCCTGAAATACTGTCCATAGCCTGCTGAAAAGTTGCAAGGGCATTGCAGAACCCTTTCAGCATCCTAATTGGTTTGTAGAGGCCCTAGGTAATATTTATGGAAAATTTCTCCTGCTTATCTTTGAGCAGTTTAATCTGCTAATAGCCAGAAAATTTAAACTATGGATAAAAATTATTGTGCATTGCTCAAGCAGCCTAGCACATCATTAATATGCAATAATGGATATGAGTCCTTAATTGTAATGTTTGAGCTTCCTATAAATGATTACAACGTGATTAGACAAATCCTTATTCTTGATAGTCAACACTATGGAGACCAAAGACTCTTGGAGGACTCTAACATCCCTTGTTTTACCATTTAATCAATTTTTTTGTTAAAGACTTCATCTGACACTTTTGAGAATCCAGAAGGATTTATAAGAGTAAAATAATGTTTATAAGTATTGGTATGGTGTATCACATCATGTGCATGACCAAGTTAGTCATTATTGATGAACATATCATTATAATTCACAAAAAAGGGTAGCTCTTAGTCCTTTAATGTATTCAGTCAACACAGAGAGGCGTTCCCAAGGTACCAACAAACATACTGAATAACATTTGTTTCCATCAAGCCCAAGTTCAACATGATTACCAAAACCATAAGTGCTAAAAACTTCATTAACTGGTAAAATGTGAACAAAGACAACTTTAAATGTGACTTAATTTAAATAAGGATACATGTTAGATAAAAACACCTATAATCTGCCATGGTCAATATATAAGCCCATATGCAGTGACAGGTTTTAAGGCTTATTAGTAGAATAAGGCTAATATATCACTATATAATCCCTAGGGAATTTTTAATTAATTTCTGTCCCTACTATAATTTGATGGCCCTCTGGAATGGTTAAACTTTGATCATCATATAACAGAATTCCCTTAGATTCCAGAATCTGGTTGGGTAACCAGTAAGTATGTCTACTAATTTCTGTTAACTAATTGACACTATGTCATACTTGAACGCAAGGTTAATAACCCCTGTTTTCAAGGTTCTGAGCCTCACTATTCCAAGTGTAAAAATAGTAGAATAGTTTGTCCTAATATTTCCAAAGTGTTCTCTTCAAAATTATCTTTGATCTCATAAGTTTTTATTAATGAGGTACTAATATAAAAGTCATCTTTTGATTTGGGAAAAACGGCAGGATCACATATCACCAAGTGAGCCAAAAAGCAGCGGCAATGCACTGTAATCTCCTTTGGAGGCCATCATCTGAGGTCCCATAGTATCATAGAATTTATTATGATATATGTCCTGTTCAAAGTCAAGTTTCTTCACAAGTCTAATGGATACATTATTGATAGGTGCATACTGTCTACAATAGCTATATTTTTGAGCTTATTTAATGGAATATCAATATAGGTACACTCAGAAAAATAAGCATAAAAATAAAATAATTACGTGGACATCCAAAGTTCCACTTGACCTATTTAATTTTTTATATATTTGCAAAATTGTGGGCTGGATTCCTTCAAGACCTCAATAGGTATAGCCATTTGGACTCCGCCCAACTTGGGGTCTCACCAGTGGGACCTGAAGCTCTTGTAGTAAAACTGTTAAATGCAAGGTTTGATAAACTTTCTGTGCATACTTGTCTAACATTTTTTCTGTATGTGGGCTGTCACTGCTACAACATAATTAGATATAACTTGATGAAACGCCAGGAGCAAGACATCATTGTTATACCATTATTTAGTGGAAAATTGTTCCAGGGATAATTATATATGGGATTTTTTAAGAGGAATATGTAGAAAAACTTAGTTCACTCCACCCTGTAATTTTCCCAAGCCTTTGTCACTCTTAGGTTTACAGAATAGCCTTGAGGTTTAACCAGATTAGGGCAACAATGAATATGATACCCTATTTTTTTAAAAATGACAGGTTTTATGATTTATCAAGCCTATAATAATTGAGTCATAAGGCCATATTGGCTCTTTTATCAGAGAGATGTTCATATCATGGGTTGGGAGGATCATGATGACTTTTGTTGGGCGCCTTAAAAGTGGCGGTTCATAGGTGGAGATAATTTAACATATTAGTGATATCATGCTCTTCATTTAAAATTGGTGTCATAGCCTGATACAATTCCCTATAGGGCTCTCATGCATGGTGAAGAGCAATCTGAGTTTCAAATTATTTATGAGTTAGCCCCAGATAGTTCTTGAACCTCCACAAAGAATCATTAAATAAAAATTTACAGGTTATTCCTTGTTAAAGGAAAATTGAGGAATTACATCTTCTGAATGGCCATCCTATATACACCGCCAAACAATTTGATAAGAAGATTTCTGGCGTTAAGGAGGTCACTCCAACGTTATGTAATTTTAGCATAAATAATTCATGACTTTCTGAGTCCAGGGAATTCATTAATTTCGCCAGCTTAGTATTCTCAGATGCCCTGAGCATACTAATCTCAAAGAGACTAATAAAGTTGTACACTTTCACTTTACTATTAAATTTAGGCAGGCTAATAGTGTTAATCTGAAATTAATTTTCATGGCTGCAGGGATAAAGGGCTTGCATTTCTCCTTTATGAATTTACATTGCATGAATGTTGGTATCAGGACAATAAGTGAATCAAGATCCCTACTCCCAAATTTAGCCTTATAAGACAACTCTCAGACCCTTACAATAAAAACCTGTCTCTGAAGGCACTGATGGGAAATTTTATTGTGAAGCATCATGTGCATGAGAGTGATGGAAATGCCTTCTGGAATTTCACCACCTTACCCAAATCTCAAAAAGGTGTAACTCCCAACAATGCAATCATAAGGATGAAGTCTACAAAGAACAAAGAAGGCATCTACTAGGCAGTCAATCTGGAAGAGTGTAAAAGATCCTGATTGTATGAGGCCATGGAGGTCCTCTCAGCATCATGTCCCCACTTATCACTATATATATTGAACCCTTTTAACTCAATAAATTAGTCTAAAAACCCCATTTTTTATATTTATTGAATTCTTCACTAGTTTTACAGCTTCAAGCCCATTTTTACCTTGGCTACAGTCAAGTGAACTGTTAAGCTGACATAAGTGGTGCCCACTACAGGGGTATCTGAGCTGTCCAGTGAAAACACCTATCACAAAAATGGAGAAAAATAGCAATCAAAAAGGACAACCACCTGACTGGTCAATAAGCATAACTCAATGGATCAATACCTCTCAGTACAAAGTAATCCCTATACAGCCTACAAGCCTAGAAAATTGGACCACTTTACAACTCACCTTACCTTACATTGATCATGATCTGTATCAACTCCAATATGAGAACATCAAAATTATTCAGAAAACTTTTGAATGGCATCTACTCTATATAAAGCTGTTTTATTCATTCCCAAGCCTCTTTGGTGCTTTCCGTGATGTGAGATTTATGTACCTTGGCTCTATTACCCTTTGGAGAATTGGCTTTGTGTACTAAAAGCTATCTCCAAAGCTTCATACATCCACCCATACACCACATCCTAAAAGAGTTGGTTTAAACCAACAAGAAATGACTTGACAACAAGGTCTCACTCAAACATTACACTCAAATATTATCGATTTCTTTAATGCTGCCTCCTCCTTTGTTCACAACAACTAGTGAGCTATTATCAATAAATGTCAGCTGATATTGAGCCTTGCAACCAACTTGCTATGCTAAATAGTGGAATTTTAAACTACCTTGAGAACCATATTGTCAAAATGTACAGCTCCTAAGAACCACCTTGGGCCAATGCCTTAAGCAAATCAAGGATCTTATTTGACACTCCAGAAGCTTTATCTGGAGTTAACCTCCCACAATATCACCTCTGGGATTGAAGGGCCTGAAGGGCTTAGAGGGCCAGAAGGACTTGAAGTCCCTAGAGTACCAGATGGGATAAAGAACCCTGGTGACATTTGGGCCTCCCAGTTACTTGGTACCTACTCCTGGTGTTCTTACACTCCTCCTGGAAACAAGACATCTTAATGGCGCTCACTGTCTTATGGGGTCAAATATGAAATGTGGCTCAAGAATGCAAGCTTAAGTAGATGAAGTCACTCTTGATCCCAAAGTCTCAATTGATGACTTTTCAGATGAGTTAGATAATTTCAGCACATTTTCTAGCTCACTAATACCTGCATCACCCAGATCAAACAACCCTTCACAGTTTAAAACTTTCTTGAGTAACTTTGAAGGTAATATTCTCCTCCAACATACCAACTTCAATATTTGAAGAAGCTAGTTACACTTAAATCCTCAGTTACCTCTCCAAATCACCATTGAGATGAGGATCATGAGGACCTAGAAGGACTAAGACAAGAATTGGATCAACAGGCCCCTTGTGACTAAGTGAAAACTATGATTTCTGAGCCTGCTCCAGTTCCTACTGTCAGCACTTTTTCCACTCATATTGTGACTAAATTTAAGCCTAGTTTCAAGGAGAAATTCACCCAGGGCAAGAAAGTATTACCTCCTTCCTGTAATCTAATGAGAGCTTGATGGAGGAGGCTGACAACCATCAGAAGGAAAGCACAACCAGTCCTGTCTGAAAAGAACAGCCCGGGAAACCATAATACCCATTTGAAGAAATGTCACACTTGGGAACAAGTTCATACAGCATTAACTTAGGAGTTTGGAAGCAACTGGGCTTTAGTTAATTAAAAGCATGAGTTCATAACCATTTATAATAACAAAGGAGAGGGTCCTGTGAAGTTTGACAGCCGATTCTATGCTTAATCATAATCCTTGGTGACCAATAGTCATATTATTTTGGGTGATGCCATAACTGCGGTAATCTTCATATTTGGAACTTATTCTGAGGTTCAGTTGAGCATGATTTGTTGAAAGAGCAATTTTACCTGTATCCAGTAAACTAAGGAAACTCTTAATGAAGCTACTGCATCTGCCTTGAATTGTATGTCCTATGCATCCACCGCTCTCAGCTGTCCTTAAGTCCACGTTGTCAAGAACCAGAAGAACCACAGACTTCACTGCACCTACTGATATGGATTCCATCATAGCGCCAAGACTTGCTGGAAGAGACTTTCTGAGGATGCGGGAAAAGGGAAGTTATCATGAAGGCCAAAGGGCTTCATGCTGACATCTCTGTACTGCCTCAAGGATGTTTATTGACCTCTAATGAGTCTAATGTTTTCATACCAGATAATGATGAATTGGTACCAGTTGATAATAAAGAACCTGTTACAGATTACTATTCTTTTGATGAATCTACCATGTCTCTCACACTGTCCCTTCATTGGGATTTTAGTCACATGAGTCACTGTTTGAGTTCTTAAGATCCCTAACCACTCCATTTTAACAGTTGTTCCACAGTAAATGTTATTTTGTCTAAATCAATGACCTGTATTAAAGTAGCTCTAGATTTGCCTCACTAAATTTACTATGACACACCGGGGCCACAATGCACTCAGTCTATTAATGTCTATTCCTTGTTACCCATCCACTTTAGAAAGCTTTCATTGAAAATCTCAGCCATTTTGTTAGACAACCCAAGTTATGACTTTCTCAGAACCCAATTTCTCCGTGACTGTTATGTAATTATGCACTATGATGAAGGATTCTTATCACTTTTAGGGCACATGGTCCCAATGGTTTTTGAGACATCCCATGACACCAAAACGGAGGTCAAAACTTGAGCTTGCTTGTTGGAAAGTCTAAGTTGATTTTTCAGGAATAAATACCATCTAAAGTGGTTCTTGAGTGTAGATACCCCTCCTGAAGTCGATGTCTAGAAGTGCATGCCAATCTATTTTCTTAATCAGACTAATGCAACGCACAAAGTTTCAGGTCATCATCAGTACCAGCTCACATATCAATACTTCCTTGGGACAATTGCTGGAAATTTTAGGCATGGATAAACCATCCATCAAGGATTTCCTGACCTGTCTGGGAATTTAGATCCACCTATGCTGAATCCATATTGGTGCTGCTGGCTAACCTCACTAACAAATCTAGGACAGTGGGGCATAATACTCTAGCCAAATATGTTTTCCTTCTGTAAGCATTAGGAAACTACCTTTGCAGCTTAATCATAATTCCCATTTAAAACCAAAAATGGCATAATCTGGCATCCTTTTCTCTCATCACTCTGGGCGATTTGGCCCATGTAATAAATGAGAGGTGGGTAATGCATACCCCCTATGATCGCACCTCTTACTCCTCTTCTCACCACCCAAGAGTTGTTTAGAAATTTAAGGATTGTCAGGAAGCTTTAGTCATAGGCCATCACCAGAGGAAGGTTTTCAGTGGTTTTTTTGCAAAAGTTCTCTCCAAAAGTTTAATTTCTTCTAGTAGAAATATATGATTAACTGGCGAAGATGTCAATCAAGTCTCTCTCAGGCTCAGAAATTTTCATCCGCCATTCCATACCATTGTTGATAAAACAAGGCCATTGCTGACAGGTACAGTTGTGATAAACCCTTCCCTACTCAAACTATGGACCATAGGTGTCCTGGCTATGGGTGCAACCTGCTGTCTACTGGAGGAGCTGTCATCATCGTGCTAAGTATAATCACAATGAAAATCAATATTTCTACCAGAAAATTTGTACCAATCATACTGAGCAGGTATAACCTAAATTAGTATTGATAGTTACTTAAGGTGCTGATTCAATGAGACTGAATCACAATAATATTCCTGACAGCAGTGTGTTTAGTCCCAGGTTCTCTATTTGGTAAGCATATAAGGCAACAGTCCCTATCAAGTATTGCTGTCGCTCCATTTTCCCCCCTTTCCAAAGTTATAATTTAAATATAAATTCTAAAGGAATCCAATATTATTTGTGAGTTTAAGAAGCCTTCCAGGAATTTAGTAGTTATGATTTCCAATTTTTTGGAAATTACTGTCTAGTACTCATGTGTTCCCTATTCTTTTTGCTTCCTTAAAAAGTTAGCTGTACCACAGTATTCTGGATGGTTTTGGGAGGTAACTAATCATAAGTGCCAGCGCAGTCTATTATTATCAGCACGCTCCAGAACATAATGGGGTGGCCAAAATATTTTCCTTCTTCACCTTTCTCTGTAAGCAGGGTGCTTGCCTTGTTTTGTGGTATGAACGGAAGGTCCAACCTTTGGTTAAGGGGCAGTTGTTGGAAGTAAGACTTGTTCTTTAGATCATAGGTTTAGTCACAGTTAAGAAAATCTTAAACCCACACAGTGGTAAAGTTTCCTTCCATGTCAGGTGTAAAGGTGATCAGTCTATATGTCTCTCCACTTCCTGCCCAGACAGGATGGGTCACAAGTGTGAGCGTGTTGTTTGTCCCTGCTACCACCTTTCTTCCTCCATGACCTGCTGTTTTGGGTTCATGGTCTAGTATTTGTATGGTCAATTTGAAGGCTCCTGTGGAGAAAATATTGGTGAATCTGTTGATGCATTTTGGTGGCTACAAGACAACCAGCAGAAGTTGAGGTTGTTAAGTGTGGCTGGAACCACATGGTTTTCCCTCAAGGAGGGCCTAGCGGTTACCCCCTTCTCTCCAGTTATGTCTCATGAAGTTGCTAATAAACAAGATCTTGTCTACTTTTTTACCTGTTAAAATGCAGCTGGTATGCCAAGTTGTAACCGTAAATCTTTCTTAGATACAGGATCATCTGGGAACTTTATGATCTTTCATGTCGCTCAAGCCTTGGACCTAGATCTTTATTCAGGGTTCTCAATATTGAGTGCATCGACAGCCTCAATGACTTGTTATACAATGTGATGCCCTGTACCATTCTCAGTTCATGAGTTTGGCTTCTGCTACTGGTTCAATATGGTGCCAGATTTGTTATTCCCCATTATCCTTATGGTTGATTGGTGGTAGCGCAGCAGATCAATATGTCTAGATCCCAATCTTTTGTAATTTGTGAATCCTCACACGTGTTGTAAATTCCAACTTATTAATACCTTTTACCTCAACTGAGTGGTGGGATCAATCGTCTCCACTCCATCCCCAACTGCTTTTCTGTAATATTTCCCTCTCATCTTGATGAAATACAAGGACATTTTCAATATGGAGAAGTCTAACAATCTTCACTCCCACTCCAAGTATGATCTGACCTTTTACTTGGCAGTAGATGTAATTAATATCAACTGTTCTCTGTACCCTTAGACAAAGCAATAAGATTAGGCCCGTAGTTGTGGGTAAAAAATATGGTTGTAAAAGGATGGTTATTGAAGAAATTTTTCTCATCACTTCCCCCATCATTTTTGCTCAGAAAGCTGATAGTACGTTACGACCATGCATAGACTATGGCCATGTAAATAACATTACTGTGCATGATACTTATCTGCTTTTCCTCTAGCAAACCATCAGCCAGGAGATCAATAAATCCCAGGTGATTTCTATACTCAACCTGGTAAATACATTTCATCTTATCTGGGTAGTGGAAGGTCAAAAGTGGCTGACGGGCATTCTATCAAGCAGGGCTTTTCAACTCCGCGTGATTCCTTTTGGCCTTAATAACGCGCATGCTACCTTCTAGCATATGATCGATGACGTGCTGGATGATCTTTGCCTCATGTGCATGGTGGCATATATTAACGATGTCCTGGTACACCCCACCACCCATGAAAAACATGAGAGGGACCCAGAGGCAGTACTGATGGCACTGAAAAAGGCCAATCTTTATGAGAAGCACTTGAAGTAAAAGTTCTCCAGAGAAGAGGTTATCTTCTTGGGAATCTTATCTTGAAGGATGATTACGCTATCCCACCCAGAAAAAACCAATGCAATACTTTCCTAGGCCTATGCTAACCATGCAGAAGCAGCTGCATAGTTTTGGGGACAGCTTTTATCCTTAAAAAGTTTCTCATAAGTGTTCTCGCAGCTAGAGGCGCCTCTTCATCTCCTGATGGGGAAAAATGTTCCATTCAAATGGACAAAGGAGTGCCAGCGCACATTTGATGCAATAAAAGAAGTTTTAGTGCGTTGCCAGTCCTTAAGCACACTAATCTCTCTTAGCCTTTTATCATAGTATGCGATTCCTAAGCAGCTGCAGTGAGTGCAGTCCTGCTCTAAGATCACATTGAGATAGAACACCCATCATCTACTCTTGTGTAAGTTTCTTCCTCAGAAAAATCCTGGGCCATATATGAAATGGAGCTGGCCGCAGCATCATGGTCGCTCATTCACTGGTGACTTTCTTCAAGGGCTGCGCCAAGAAGTGATTGTCTGCAATGACACAAGCCCTAATGTACTTCTGAAAACCCCAGAAGTTGCCATACCGGCAGGCTCAGACATTCCGTGACTTGTGAAGCTTTAATTTAGAGTATGAATTCATCTAAGGCGCGCTAAATATTCTACCTGATTTACTGAGTCGCAACCCTTCCCTGAGTCTGACAAAGGAGGAAACGCAAGAGTTGACATTGGTGAAACCCTTCTGCCAAGATCCTCACCATTGCACCTACTGCAATATCTAGTGCTTACTGGGTGCCAAATGTCCCATTGATACCTCAGGTACTGGCATGTCAGACCTCCTACTTGAAGGGGCTGGACATGTTCAATCAGTTGGTTCACTGAGTCACAAGCATAATCATTATACAGTAATGGAGGGGCAAATTTTATCCAGAAGTAAGGTTTAGTTCCTCCCCAACTCCAGGATAAAGTAATAACGGCTCACCATGATCCCCTAGCGGTGGGGCACCCAGGGCACAAGAAGTTCCTTAACCTAATAAAGTGGACGATCAATTAGCCAGGGATCTCCAAAGATCTACTGTCTTGGATTGCCAACTGCATGACATGCGTGCTGCTAAGTCTGATAGATCAGGAAAGAATAGCATCATCCATCTCCTGCTGCGGGCACAAGGTCCATAGACCTTGGTATCTAAAAACTTCATTTGTTGAGCTTCCACATTCTAATGGATTGAGGTCATTATGGTGGTCATGGACTTCTTTGCAAGTTCTCCCTAATTATCCCTTGTATTCCAGACCTTAACTCTGAGGAGATGGCTCAGCTGTTTGTTCGCCATGTTTTCTTAATGTTCAGCATAACCCAGGAGGTGGTAAGTGACCATAGGCCTCAGTTTGTGGCTCGTTTTTGGTCTGCCATTTTGGTTATCATAAAGATCCAGTCATGCAATTTCACAGCATACCATCCCCAGTCCGATGGTCAGATGGAGTGGTTCAATCAAAATATTGAACAGTGTCTTTGCCATTACGCCTCTTCTGCGCAGGATACCTGGGCCGCTGATCTTCCTATTTCACAGTTCATATACAACAACGCCACAAAATTGTCAACGGGTTTTACCCCTACAAAGCTACCCTGTGGTATAACACCTCATCCCTCATTTGTCCTTGTTTTCACCACAAAGTACTTCCACTTAGGAGAAGCTGCAGCTTATTAGGAGTATTTAATCTATGGTCTGGGAGCACCTGACTAAGGCATTAAATGATTACAAGCAGTTCACAGATTGCAAATTACTTCCCACCCATGAGATTGAGGAAAATTTGTTAGTGATGCCAGATATATAACACCTATGTTTGAAGGTTTCCTCATAGGAGTTCATATGCAAGTGTTCCAGTCCTCACATAATGGAGGAGGATTTATGATATGGGTCTTTCCAGTTGGCCCCCCTCTCATTGAAAGCAGCACCCAGTATTCCACGCTTCTCAAATGTCTTTATTCAAGGGGATGAACATACTACTACTAAAATAGTCATGATAGAGGGCTTGAAAGAAGTGGAAGTGGATGCTATTATGGTGTCACAGAAATCACATCGCTCAGTGCAATTCTTGGTTGCCCAGAAGAGATTTCTTTCCTATGAGAACAGCTGGGTCGGTTCCCGCAGATGTGCCCATTGCCATGAGTTAGTGAAGGCCTTCTGCTATTCACACCCAGATGCTCCCCGCCCTCCCCTGAAAGTTGCCTCCATATTAGCAATATAGCTACCCAAAGTGTACAAGAATGTTGCGCTCACTCATTTTCCTCGTGGTGGTGCTCACCCAGTTTAAAAAGGGAAGGCAATGTAAGCCTTGGGAGCAACCCTTGCAACTTGACTGGGAAGTATTTTCCATTTTGAACCAAGAAGAGGCGTAAGCCAGTGACTATCCCTCTCATCCATATGGGTGATTTGGCCCATGTGGTATATGAGAGTTGAGTGATGGCATATACCTTGAAAATAGCGCCTCTTTCCCCTCTACTAACCAACCAGTAGTTGGTGCAGAAATTTTGGGGGGTGTCAGGAGGTGGAGGTGGTCAGAAGCCATTGCCAGAAGAGGGTTCATAGAGATCTTCCTCAACAAGAGTTTTACTCCTTAGTCTGAGTTCCACTGTTCAAGTTAATTTGGTAACCAGTAAATTAAATTGATTGAGTCACTATTGGCATTGGAAACACCCAATCGCCATTCCCCACCATTGCATGAAAAAACGAGCCTGTCTCCAACAGGTGTGGGCGCAATAGACCTCTTCAATAGTCAGTGGGACCGTCCATAAACGGCTTGGACATGGGCTCAACCTGCTGTATGCTGGAGGTGTGTCATCATTGTGCCAAGAACAATCGTAGCATAATGAATTCTCTTGCAAAATTATTTGATACTCATTTAGCTGGGAAGGTCATATTTAAACTAATGTTGATAACAATTTAGAGTTCTATCCGCCATAGCGAAAATTGAAAAGTTACACTAAACATGAATGTATCTGTTTTCTGTTCCCTGTTCAGTGAGTTTATAAGGCAGCGGACCTGACAGGTTCCAAGTCACTCCATTTTTTCCCTTTCCAATTTTTAGTATAAATAAAAATTCTTATTAATCCCAATTTATGTGTGAGTGTAAGAAGTTTCCTGGACATTTTGTGGCTATGGTTTCTAATTTTGGAAAATCTGGCTTGTGCTCATGGTTGCCCTATTTCTTTGCATCTGCAATATGAATAGTGGTACCATAAGTACACTGGCTGATTCTTTGAGTGGTAACTCATACTGAATGTCAGTGCAGTCATATTATTATCAGCACGCTCCATTACAGGTTTATGTAGTGTAAATTTTTGTTTATTCAGGGGAAGGTTGACCAGGGGACAAGCACTTCAGATATAGTGGGGATAAACGAATTATATGTGAAAATTAAAGACACCCCAGAGGGTTTGAGCCCCTTTTGTTGTCTCCAGGACCACCAAGTTTAGGACGGTAGGGGGGTTTTATGCTGGCTTATCCTTGGATGCAGCATTAGTGAAGGAAAAAATTGATCTTCAGGAACCATATGGGGAACCATGTATTGATTGTCCTTCTGTTACGTGGGGTCATGTTTCCAAACAGCCATAGTTGAAAATGTTCCAATATATGATAGTGGAAACAATTGATTGCTTCTTGGATTGTAGGCGTTGCTCCTGTAAACAATTCAAGTACCATCATATGGATCGTCCATAATGCTAGTGCTACTATTAACGCCTGGAGGGATGGGTGGATAGGTGACTCCATGTTTAGAGCGAACATGTTCCTAGCTAGACTGAATGGTTGTCCACTTTCTTGGCGGAATAGCACGACCTCATTCCATATAGCCACTGATGTTGGACATTGTTCTAAACGGTGTACTAAGCTTCCATACTGACCACATATTGTACATGAGGAATGGGATACATTTGACCATTATGTTGTGCGGTATACTCTCCTCATGCATCTCCACACATGTGCTCTTATCCTGGGTTGAAGTAGTGAGTGATGTGTGTATCTCCAGATCCTTCTTTAAGTCTCCAGGTTGTACGATTAACTATATGGTCCAGGTAATCAATTCTGGCTATGGTACTCGGATTTCTGCATATTATGTTATCTGTGTTATTTGGCCATTAATTTCCTGTCTGTGAGTTAGCCTTAGGCGTCCTCTGTGACCGATATGACCACATATATGGATCTTCCACTTTGATCTTCTCATGGCTAGAAGAATTTGTTTGAAATGTGCAGGAGTGCCATGTGGCCCTGCAGCTGTAGGATGAGATTCCAGATACTTGATTAATGTGTTTGTGTGATCTTGGTTTCTTAATTGGAGTGCTCGTGTAAGTTTATATCTTGCTGTTCTTGCCCAGTGTATATCTGGAAGATCTGGTCTAGTCACCTGAGTTATCCAGGATCCTAGTATATGTGTCACTTGCTCTACATAATTAGTTAGCCCCATATCTCCATTCCTCCTAGAGCCAAATAGGGTTTAAAGGCGTACAGGGGGTTATGGTTGGACCAAAGCCATCCTTGTAATAAAGCGTAAATTGTATTAAAGAAGGCCAGCGAGAAAGCAATTGCATGGGCCGTGAACCATATGATTTATAGTAAAATGGAGTTGGCTACTGTGTCCCTACCTGTTAGACCTGTTTGTTGTCCATGTAAGGAGGCAATGCGTCTTGTTATTTTATACAGAAGTTGATTTATCATCATTGATTGGCGTAACCTCCTGCTTCCAAGAATGCCTCCAAGTAACGGAAATGTCCAGCTGTCAGCTTGGTAGTTAATGGAAGTTTCAATGGGGTAATGCTGATTTTTACCTCCTATGTCTGGTGTGAAGTCATAATGTTGTATTGGTTTGTTGACCCATGGTAGATGGCGTCCAATGAGTCTGATATTTCCCCAGGAGTATGTTTTCCGTTTTCTCAGTGTTAAGTGATGCGTTGCTTATGGCTGAATATTCTTGTATTATCTTCTCAATCCTGCAAGCATCCTGGTTGTTGGATAATCCCACCATACAGTCGTCAGCAAAGGCCATCATTTTGACTGGTGGTTGGCCCTTGACATTGATTTCATTGAGAAGTGTATTTGTATTCTGGATTAGGGGATCTAAACTAAAATTGTATAGTAGAGGGCTTAGTGGGTCCCCTTGTTTGAGTCCTCTCTGTGGAAAAACTGGGTTAGCTAAGAAACCTGCTCCACGCACAGCCATGGTAGCTGAATCTGTGAACAACATCACCCAGTTTATAGGTCTATTTTGGAGTTTAAATTTCTGAAGGCAGGCCCTGAGATAGGTCCAGTTCACCCTGTTGTATGCCTTCTGTTGGTCCAAAAAGACAAGCACTCCAGAGGTTTTGAATTGGCAGACATTTGCAACTGTGTGGATATTGTCCCCTATGGATCTTCTTGGAACAAATCCATATTGTGATGGTGATATCGCGTCAGTTGCAATTTCTCCTAGTTGTTTGGCCATAATTTTTGTGAATATTTTTGCATCTGTGTTGGTTAGGGAAATTGGGCGCCAGTTGAAGAGGTCTAATCTGTCTCCTTTTTTGAATAAAGTGACAGTGTAAGCTTCCTTGCCCTCAGGTAGAGGGCACGTTTCCATAATGCACTTGTTGATGGAAGCTAAAAGAATATTTATATGTTAGTTAAATAATTATATAAAATTCATTGGGAATCCCATCAGGTCCAGTGCATTTCCCTCTTGGTGCACCGCGTACTACTTCTCATAGTTCCTTGCATGATATTAGGTTAATTAAATTGTTATTTTGAGCTGTGGTGTTGATATGTGCATTTGTGAGGAATTTTTCAATTTTTTTCTGGCTCAACCATTCCAGATTTATATAAATTCATATAAAACTTGTGTACTTCAGTTACAACTTCTTTGGGTGTTTCTGCTATGGATTTGTTCAGTCATCAGACCTGTGTGAAAACTATCATATTTTTCCAGGAATGAAATTGACAGAAGAAATACTCACGCAAGTTTCTCTGTCGTTTATGTTTTTTCTCTATATTGAACCCCAACTCAGTGTTGGTGTTCGTGTATCAGGGTGTTTAGCCAAGCAGAAACCTCTACCCATTTGCAACCCCATCTAGGGCTGTACCCTGTGCGTGGGACATTGTTTTCTAGGTGATTGATTTATGTCAAGGTGTGCTTGATAATGGCTGAAGCTGCCTTGTATCTTCTAGACGTTGTGTGTTTAAACTGTTGGGTTGTTAATTTTTTGAAATTTTTCCAGGTGGTTAATGGGTCTGAACAGAAAGGTGTTTGAAAATCCTGTGTTGAGGATTTTTCCTCCATCTGGGATTGAAATTTTGAGTCAGCTAAACTTTCTGGGCATATTCTGCACCACCTGAGTTCTTGAGTAGTTATTTCCGCTGGTGTGTAGGACACCAAAACTAGCCTATGGAGGAAAATTCAATTTTTGTAGTTTTGGTTTATGAATTTGGTGACAGAAAATTAATGGTGCGAGTATTAGGTCTACCCATTATATAGAGATAATTGCACCATTGTGTAAACGTGGGCGTTTCATGTTCTGTAGTAGTGGTGACCTTTTAAGTAGCGGATCATATAGTCCCAGGTGGCCTTTATCACGCGAATTCCACTTGCCCTTGTGATAACTCTGTTGTGTATGGCCATTGGTCAGTATCTGGGTTGATCCAGCAGTTCATTTCTCCCATGACAAAAGTGTTTTCTGGAAGATGGAGTTGTGTTAGAGATTTTAAAAAGTCTCGTTGGTTTGGTGCACAGTTCAGTGTATGCACAATGGGTATCGTGTGCACTTCTTTGTGCCATGAGAAGGTAATGGCTAGTACACGGCCATTCAGGAATAATTTTTTATTAATGAATTTAAAGTTTTGGTTTGCGCGTACTATCACCCCAAAGTGTTGTGACCAAAATGATATTGTTGGGAGGAGCATGTTTTCCCATGCCTCCTCCTTTCCCTGTGGACAGTAAGTTTCCTGCACTTCCAGGAGATCCACAGGTGGGTTTCGCAGGAGACTCAATTTCTTGGCCCAGGACAGTAAGGCCTTGATCCCCGCTATGTTCAGCATCCTTATCTCTACTGAGATGCCTGATGTGCCTCAGGAGCGGTTAGCAGGGCCACCCAACCCTATTCCCTCGCTCACATTACTCTCCATTGCACCTCTGCTGCAGAGATCATAACCATGAGTAGGAGTTGGGGTGTATTCTGCCTCTTTTGTTGCTGTTGTTTTTGCTCCTCTCTTGCCTTTGCTGGTTTTCTTTTTTTAGTAATAGTGGTGCCCAACCCAAAAGGGGGAGCCACCATGCATCTTTATTCACAAATGGGCCAAACAAAGGGATTATTATAAATTAAAAAATTCCTAATATAGCCCCTAGGTTATTAGCCTAGGAAGCCATATCAGATGGCGAAGAGGCTTTGGGGAAACTTTTGTCCAGCTCATGATTTAGCTGGTGGACCATGGCGGACAGCATTAGGGTGGGAGCATCAGTGACATGAGGCATAAGGAGGTATAGTTGGGGGTTTTCTTCATTAATGAGGCTGGCAGTGTCCATTGCCTCAACGTATTGAGCAAGTTGATGATCAGCAAAAATGATGAGAGCCAGCACACAAGTAAATGACTTGATGCACCGGTGGGGTTTGGGATAATTGGTCAAAAAGAGAAGTTTTTGCTGCATTGATGCAAGCACAGCTCGCACCAAAAGCAAGCTCCTCAATTTTGTACTTCACGTCTTCCTCAAAATCATGAGGAAAATTGGGGATAGGAATACCTTAGCAAGGGGATCCATTGCCCCATGGAGGTGCTGGCGGAGGGGGTGTTGGCTGGGGCAGCTGCAGCTGCAACTGTCATTGTGTTGATATTTTTATAAATGGGAAACCCATTTTTAGGACAAAAATGGTGGGAACGCAATTTGGGAGGGTCAACAAAGAACTTCTCCAAAGCAAAATCCTGCTTCATGTAGCACAGCTGTCCATCCTCCTCAATCCAAATGAGAGCCTTAAATGGATTGGATTCAGCCAGCGCTGGACCAGCCACAGAAATTGGGGCTGTGGCCAGAGCTGATTGGCCATGTGCTGTTGACCATGGCAGCTCAGCTGAAACTGGTTCAGCCATAGACTCAGGATTCTGTAATCTGGTCAAATTCGCAAAAATTTTAAATTTGCTTGAATTTTGATTGGCTGCCGCTTTGGAAGCAGCGCCAGAATTCCCTGACGTTGGGGGTGGGAGGATTGAGCCCCATTCAAAAATTGGGGTGAGGGGGGGGGGGGGGGGGGGGGGGGGGGGGGGGGGGGGGGGGGGGGGGCAGCCACTGGGGTGGCACCTGATCCCTGAGTGGTAGATGCGGCAGAAGCAGCAACCATGGGGCACTTGTGCTTCAAGTGGTCAAGCTTGAAGCAAAAGGGCAAATGGCATGCCATTTTTGACATGCGCCCAGAATGGGTAATCAGGGGTGGATCTGATCATGGTGCAGGGGTGGGAATCATGAGGTGAGAGTCATGATTAAATGGGCAGATCATTTCAAAGGCGCAAGGCCCTTCCAACTGATTTGCCCCATTGGGAACCACAAACTGCAACATGGAGTCTGCGCCATAAATGGCCAAACCCTCTGTGAGCTCATGGCAGAGGCGTTCAGGGGAAAGAAAAGAGGGCAACACAGCAAACTGGACCATCAAAGTGGCCTCATCTGGGAGCTGGGTGAAAATGGTGGGCAAAGAAATTTTTTTAACAACTAATTGCAGCTTGGCTGCTGCCACTGCATCAGCTTCAGAGCGGAAGCCAAGGTCAAAGTACCCCTTAAAGGGGAAGAAGTCAATAAAGCCAGCGGGTTTGAAAACTGACATGACCATCTTGATGATGGCTGCACTTGCGTATGGGAAGAAGTTCCCATGTTTGACCTGGAGGCTGAAATGCAAATTGCTCCATGGGAGCACCAAAGGGCTCCAGAGCACAGCCTGAGAGCTGGCGAGGTGGTGGACCAAGTCCTAAGGGGGGACATAACGCCTGGTAGCATTGGAAGGGCTAGCAGAGCCAGACTGGGCATGCTTCAGTGGCAGCTGAAAGACGCCAGATGGTGGCACACCACTACCTCAAGCTGGGGCAGCAGGCATCAATTGCATCAACATTGGTAAGTTTTGGTTTGATTGAGCAGTTGTTTTTTGTATTTTTTTTAAAAATCTGAAGTTGGCTTCAATTTATTTATTGAAGCAAAAGAAGCTTTTGTTGGTTTTCAATTAATCATTGCAGTGCACTTGTGTGCTCTTATTGGCCACATTTTTCTCTTGCAAATTCCATTGTTGATTTTCACTCTAAATTGGGTTATGTTCCACAATTTTGGGGTGTGTGCTGAACCCCTGTTTTGCTGCATTTATTTTCAAATTGGGTTCCACCAAATACATTCTGTTTGGATTGGTTGTTTAGTTTTCTGCAGGATTTGATTGGCTCATTGTTTCAAGTTCACCCATGTCTTCCTGGATCTGTTCTGGTGATATGGATGATTCCGCCAATGCCTTTGCCTTGGCCACAGCCATTTTACAAGCTTGTTTGACCATTTTTTGTTCTTTTAGGGAAATTTGGTCAAATATCTTATATTGCCCGTGTAAATCTCAGTTTGATGCTTGTGTGGTTTCAGTGATTTTGGCGTAATCTGAGGCATCTTTACCCATTTCTTCCTCAAAGAATTCCATTTCTCTTAGGCCTTCTTTTTGGGACAAGCAAGAATCTTGTACCCAAAGTCCTGGAAGTGGTTTCATATGGAGTGCGCTCTCAACTGTTGCATGGATTAGTTGGGATTTTTTCATTTAATAGTGAAGGATATGATGTGGGGGATTTTTGTGATATCCTCCACTACCTCCTGGTTCCAGGAAATGATTGCAGTTGCCTTCCCAGTGCTAAGGGTTGGCATCAGCTGTAATCTTTGCATTTTGAATTGCATAATTTCTCTTTAAGCTTCCAAGCCTTCCTGGAGATGTAATTTAACTACTGTGCATGCCAGTATAGTCAGAAGGTAATTGAAAATTATAAAAATATCTTTGGA
The DNA here is from genome assembly GCA_022478985.1 of Massospora cicadina. Lineage (NCBI taxonomy): Eukaryota > Fungi > Entomophthoromycota > Entomophthoromycetes > Entomophthorales > Entomophthoraceae > Massospora > Massospora cicadina. The sequence continues at coordinate 211,580 of JAKSZP010010584.1, forward strand.
TTCTATCCAATGTGTGCATTTGGTCAATACCAAATACTGACCATTGGGAAGGTCAAGTACCACTCTGACCTTTGCTGCTTCATTTGCTTCTTCTGCAGTTTTGAACCCAAGGGTTACCCAACCTTTGTGGATAGTATGGGTTATTTAAGTACACAGCATGTGGGAAAAATTCAAGTTGGACTTTGCCAAACTTTTACCACATTGTCAGTGTTTCTATGCCCAGGAAACTTGTATCCCATATTCCACCAATGACAGTGGTTGCAAGTGGGATACTTACATGTAATTGCAATATTTCACTAAAAAATTAACAAAACCCACAGGGTGAACCACCTCAGGTTTTTTGTTTTTACTTATATTATCATTTGTTCCTATGCACTTAGTACCTTTGGGCGGTGCAGATCCAGGTCCGCTGCCCTTTACCATAGTTGCCCAATTCTTTACTTTATTACTCATGCTCATCTCAACTGGTATTGATTATCAAATTGTACTGTTTGAATTGAATTGTATTACTAAAAGTGATAGTAATTGGAAAGAAAAGCTATGTAGTGTACACAAAACACATATTTCTCTTTATCTTTGTCTGAAAATCACCCTGTATATTGTAAAAGAACCTGAAGCATTATATTTTAGATAAAACTATAATTTTATTAAAGTTCTATATCATGGTAAAAGGATTAGATCTATTTTTAATAAAATAAAATTATTTCTGTAAGACTTCTAAACCACCTTTTTCATATATGGTACTGGCTTCTGATGACTTTATATATAAACAAAGAAAGCTTAAAAATATGATGTCAGTTTTTTGCTATCATCCTAATGGCGCCTGTTGCAATTGGCGTGACCAAACATCTTTTGATACATTATTTAATTAAATTTATATTATAATTAATGTGTAGATATAGGGTTCAATTGGTACACTACACCAACTTTAATCTATAGGATTAGGTTACTATTAATTATATTGTCTGAGAATCACGTGTTATATGTAGTTGTTGAGATTCTATTAAAATTACTATTGGCAACCTCATTTGACACCTTCAATTACTAGTAATCACATAGGAAGATCAAATTTTTAATTCACGCTGGTGCAACTCTTTTTTTAGTACTAGATGGTACCACGCTGGTGCAACTCTTAATAACTTAATTTATTGATTAACTCAGCTCATCAGCCTGGTTTTCAGATCATTTATTTATTTTCTAAATAACAACATTACTCTCACACCAGCATTATATAATTGGCAGTATGATTTTTATCTGTGCAGATATCTGCTTGTGCACAGTTACCATCAGCGTATTGTTATTTCCTGAAAGTACCTCAAGCCCTAGGCATTAGTTTCTTAACCTATTTTATTTATGCATTAATTATGCGATTATTAAGTGCTGCTTAATAGCAGTAAACTAAACCATTAAACTCTAGAAATTAGAAGAGTGTATCTAAGAGAGATTGCCATCTGGAAAGAGATCTTGTTTCTTTGTAGCAGAAAGAAGTATACACCTGAAAAACAACTTTAGCAAGCCGCAGAGCCATTGTCAGTAGTAGATATTGCAGTGTTTTATACTTTATTTTTCTAGGAAACCCTGTTTTAGCTAAAAAATCTTTTTGCGAGTTTTCCAAGGTTACTTTCATTAAACAGTGTCTTGTATTTTGTGTGTTAGCATTTGTGCACCTGAAATCTAACGCCCATGAGCAAATTTCAACTTTTTGGTGATCACTACATGAAATCACAACTTTTCTTTCCCTGATAACCATTCTTACTGGTATGAATCCTGAACAAAATTCTTAGCCCTTAGCCTTGGCGCCATTTATTCCCATGAACATATGGATGAAGTTCACACAGCTATAGACTATTTTCACACTAGTAGCTCTAAAAACAAGAAGTCAGATGTTCCTATGATTGCTTACCCATCTAGTTTACAAAATTACAAGCTTCAACCTGGGTGTCCAATGTCTCCCCTGCCCAGCTTTAAGAGTTTTTCAAGTGGTTGCTTCATTATTACTGACTTACCACCATCAATGTGAAAGTAAGGCTGAGCATGTTTTGTATATATAAATATCAAGGTGTTTTTGTATAATGACTAACTCTACTCCACAAGATGACCATCAGTGATAAGCTCAAAAAATTTGCCACTTAAGAACATATGGTAGATAATATTTTCAGATAAATATGCCCTTCCATCATCCAGGTCCAGCAGGTTATCGCCTGTCAGTCTAATGACATTAGAAAGTTTGGATGCGCTAAATAAAGCACAGCAACAGGATAATTCCATTTTACTCAGATGGCGGGATGACACCTTTTGTGACCTTCATGCTGTTGCTCTTTATATTCAGCAGCAAACCAGGATGCCTTTAGAAGGTGGAAGGGCTGGCTGATCAGCTCAATGCTGAATATTGCATATTGTTAGTGAGATTATGAATACTTGTGTGTAACCCTTGAGATATAGCAGACATAATGCATCACTATACTAAGTCAAAGTCTACTCTAAGGTAGAAGTAGCACAACAAACTGAAGATGAAGCGGCCAGCCACAAGTCCCATAAGTATAATACTAACGCCAGTTTGCAATTAAATGACGATTCGGACAGAAACTTGGGCCAACTTTCTGAAATATTAATAGGCCATAATCACCTAGTAAAAGAAGTAGTAAAAGTACTGATGCTCATTAATGACACCTTGATGGCCTTGACATCAATATGGATGGAGCCGCTCACTCCAATACTGATTTGTGTCAGGTAATGGATTTCTTGTTTCTTTAAATGAAAACTCATGGACAGAAAGTAAATAACCTGGTGATTGAGAACCTCAACTTGAAAGAGAATCTTCTAGTCGCTAACTAAAAAATCAATCATGTTAATAACATGATGCAGGTAGAAAGGCACCATATTTATATATGGTGGAACAGTTTAAAAATGATATTTGAAATTATCTAAGTTCAGACAGGATTTTCTAGTAAGTGACCCCCTGATATATTAACATATTAGGAAACCCTTCTGATAGAATTTGATACTGAGGCAATGAGGTGTTAGGTACACATAATTTGCAAACATTTCTTACATCCTTCCAGCCACTGGAGCTTCTTCTCATTCAGACACTCTGGCGACTCCTCCTTTTTAGCATTTGACCTTGATTACTTGTGAGACCCAAGTACAAATTGTATGTGATACTGCCACCAATTTTGCTTGTGCTCCATTGGCATCCTCCAAGTGGGACAATCTGTCAGCTAAAGGCCATTTTATCCCTCTCCTCATCTTTATTGTTGGCTTAACAATTATCTTGACTCTAGCCGAGGTTTAAAATGGTATTGAAGCTGCTAAACTAGCGGAGAGGTCAATAAAGACAAAACGATGGCATTTTAATAAGCTACTTTATTGAGGTAAAAGGAATAATATTTATAGGGCGAGTGGAACTTGATGTGAGAGGACCTTTATGTCCCATAAAATCAGGATCTTTTACACCCTTCTGTATCAACTGCCTAGTTGACGCCTTCATTGTTATTCATAGACGTCGTCATTGTGACCACATTGTTAGGAGTCACGCCTAATGAGAATTGGGAAGTGAGGATGAAATTCCAGAAGGCAGCTCCATTGATTCCTGTGCGCGGATGCTTCCCAATTAAAATTTTAATCAGTGCCTTCAGAGTTAGGTTTTTATTATAAGGGTTTGAGAATCTACCTATAGGGGTTCAATTTGAGAGTAGGGATTTTGACACACATATTATATATCTTAACAACGCCCCTCTCAAGATCCTGTCAGAGATGAATATAGGGCCAATGATATCAGTCAGGGACTCAGATTACCACTGTCCCTTGAGTAACATCAGCAATGGACTATTTGAATTTCATTATACTTTGACCTTGTATGTTCCAGACTAAAGGATATCGAGTTTTATTATGTTTACCTATAGTTTGATAAAAAAGAGTACTAGGTCGCCTAACTGTAAAATTGGAAAGGAGGGTCAGATGATGTTAATTGATATGTCTCTTTTTCTGTGGTGGTGACAATTCTATTAATGGCGAGGTCATGAAGCTAGATATTCACATAGGCTAAGGCCCTCATTGTCAAATTGGAATTCTCATGCATGTAGGAATCAAGTAGGGGCAGAACGCTACTGGAAGCTGAGGGGTATCTTATAGTGAGCTTCATAGGGGACAATTTGATTATTTGTTGGTAGCCTATTCAGTAAGAGAGCAAAGTGCTTGGTTAATAGTGATTCCAGAGCGAAAGGTCAGAGTCAAAAATATTCTGAAAAAAATTATGAGTGTTATGTTAGCACGTTCCACCGCCCCTCTGGTCAAATGAGTATAGTAGTTAATAAAACGTTAGTTAATTCCAAAGAGAGAAGTTAGTTCTTAGACAACCTGTGAGGTGAAATTTAGCCCATTGTACAAAAGGTAGATTTTTGGGCATCCATGCTGAATGAAGATTGAATAGGAATAGTGCTATGGCTTTTGCGGTGGCAGTGGGAGCAGAAATTTCCTCATCATTTGATCAAATGATCCATAGCTAGTAGACAATTATTTATGACCATGTACCCCGGTGGCCAGAGGACCCACCACATTAATACTGATGATATTAAGGGGCTTGATGGAGCTACAACTGAAGGTTTGTACTAGGGACTAGCCTGATTTTGGGATTAACAAGTCATACATGCCTCTAGAACCTCCTGAATAATCTCAACCATCTATTCCCAAAAGCAACACTTCTTTCCCTATTTGTTAGTCATTTTCACTGCCCCGTTTCAAATGGTCATGTGACCTTCAAGAAAAGCATTGGTTCAAAAAAAGGGCAGACATAAGGAAGCCATTTCTTGCTGTGGTTAAATAAAGCATTCCCTCTTTAATTTAAGTCTCAGGTCATCTTTAAAAGTCCAATTTGAATCTCATGTGTTTCCAACACCCATCACTAAGGCTGGACAATTGTATCATACATTCATTTCTCTTCAGAGGTCAAAGCAGCTAATACCAGCATACTTGATAGATCATCGGCATTTTAATATATCACTATGAAGCAATGGACAATAACAAATTTGTAGTTCTTTAGCCTTAGTTCCCAAATTAATCACTGGCCATCTGGGGCCATTATCTTCTGCAGCAATCAGAGTGAGGAATTGTCAGTGATGATATTAAAATGGGTGTTATATAAGTAGGGCTGGAAATGCTTTATTGCAATAACACAACGAGGCACTTGAACTTGGTAACAATATAATTTATATAGCCTTGTTTAGGATCTTGCTAAAGTAAGCCACTGGATGAGTGACCTGATCCTCATCATGATGAGCTAGGATGGACCTGACCTTGACATCACTAGTGTAGTGAATAGCAAAAATGGCCAGTCAAAATGTTGATGACCTAAAAGAGGCTTAGTACAAAGAGTGATCTGCAAGGCATTAAAGGCCTGCTCCTGTTACGGCTGCCACTCAAAAATATTCTTTTGTAGAGAGAAACCAGGGTTCAGCCATGTCAGCAAACTGAGGGATTACCTGATGATAATAACACCATGCCAAGGAATAATTAAATATCTCTAAGGATCTGGGGCAACACCTTCTTTAAGGCAGCAATTTTATCTGAGATAGGCTGAATTCCATTTCTCAAGTCTTTGTATCTGAGAAATTCCATTTTGGATTTAAGAAGTAGCACTTCACAGCCTTAAGCTTAATTAAGGTTATTCTAAGAAGACGTAAATCTTCCAGGATAAGTCTTCTGTGTACATTAAAAGATTTCGAGAAGACAGGGATATCATCAAGGTATACAGGACACAGGATAGATTAAAGTCCTTAAGATCCCATCCATGGCGTGTTGGAAGGTGGCAGGCGCATGCCAAAGGCCCTGGGGAATCCTTGTTGGCTCGAATAACCCCTCATTGGCTATAAAAGCACATTTGGAACAATCTTCAGGTGCTAGTTCTACTTCCTAGTACCTGCTAGTAAGATCCAAAGTAGAAAACTTGAGAACCAGCAAGAAAATGTGGAGAATCACTGATCTTGGCAAAGGGTAATTGTCCTTCTTGGTAACGGAGTTAATTCTTTGATAGTCTATCACTACCTGATGACTGCCACCCTTCTTCCACACTATCAGGAGTGAGGAGGCTCAAGAGCTATGGAAAGCCACCAATAGTCCAGCTTCAAGTAGCTGTTTGAGCTCAATAGCCACTTGTGCCTCTTCAACCTTACTCTTTTGGTAGGAATGGGAACAAATGGACTGTGTGTCCCCCATTTTCAACATGATGCAAAACTCCATTCACTTTTTAAATCATAGGTAGAGGTTGAGAAGATTTCTGACCATTTTTCCAGTAATTTCTTAACGTGGCTCTGTTATTTGACGGTGAGCTCTTACCCAAAAGAGGTGTCAATTAAATCTTCCAATGGGCTTTTCTAGCCCAAAATCCCTTAGACTTTTAAAGCTATGAACATTAATGATGGCCTCTTCAGAAAGGAGGCGATCATATGCAACTGATTTATTGAGCCCCATGGTACTAGGTTTGTCAGTGAGACTAGCCAACAGCACCAATATGAATCCAGCATAGGAAGAATCTAAAATTCTCAGACATGTCAGGACCTCCTTGATGGATGGGTTATCTATGCCTCATAATTCCAGCAATTGTCCTGAGGGAATATTGATATGTATCCAGGTATTGACAATAACCTGGGACTTTGGTGATATAGTAGTCATATCAGGCAAATAGATAAGCATGCCCTATTGACCATCTATCACAGGGGGTATCCATACTTAAGAACCCCTTATGTGATATTTGAGTCTGTCAATTTGACGTTCGCTTTCCAACTGGCAAGCCTGAGAACCTAACCTCTATCTTAGCGCCACAGGGAGCCTCAAAAACCCTAAGACACCATGTCGCAAAAGAATAAGAATTCCTCGTAATAGTATACAATGGCACATATAGTCCCAGAGAAACTTGTCCTAAGAATAAGGCTATACTCGGGTCATCTAATGCAATAGCTGAGGTATTCACTAAAAGCTTGCCAAAGCAATTGGGAAGTGAAGAATATGCCCCACTAGATCTAGTGCATTGTGGTTCAGATGTGCCATATTACATGTAGTGTGGAAAGTCAGGAGCAATTTTAGTGAACTTCATCAACTTAGACAAAATGACATTCATTGGGGGAACCACTGTCAAAAAAGACTTGGACAGGGATTTTATAAACGTGAACAGCAATGAGTGCAACAAAACTCCTGAATTAAGAGGGTAGAGTGAGGAACATAAGAGATTCATTAGCGTAAGGCTAGGAAGTATTGTGTTCTTTATTTTTGATAAGTACATAATTGTCTTCTTCTGGTATGAAAATGTTGGAATCATTATAGATTGCTGAACATTCTTGAGGCGGTACAGGGATGACAGCTTGAAGTGCCTTGTACTTCATACTGACTTCCCTTTTCCCCCCTCCTCAGCAAGTCTCTTCCAACAAGTTTTGGTGCTATGGTGGAATCCATTTCAGTAGGAGCATCGAGATTGAGGATTCTTTTAGTTCTCAACAACATGGACTTGAAGATGGCCAAGAGAGGTGGATGCAGAAGACTTAGAATGAAGGATAGATGCATGAATTTTATTAAGTGCTTCCTTTTTTAGCACTTATGGTGTCCAACCCAAAGGGGGATCCGCCACACATCTTTATTTGCAAATAAGCCAAACAAAGGGATTATCATGATAAAAAAATTAATAATATAGCCCTTAAGTTATCAGCCAAGGATGCCATATCAGATGTGAGGAACCTTTAGGGAAATATTTGTCAAAAGCCCGCTTAGCTGGCGGACCATGGCGGATTATTAAGTACTTCCTTAATTCTTTGGATACAGGTGAAGTTGTTCTTCTGGTCAATCATGTGTATTAGGGCCTCAGGATAGGATATCAACGTGGAAAGTACTGCAGTTATGGCGCCATACAATTTAATACATTTAGTGGTTGCCAAGGGTCGTACTTAAGCATAGAATCAACTGGCAAACTCCATGGGACTTTCTCCTTTGTTCAACAGAATGGCCATTAACGCATGCTTCCGATTGAAAAGGTCTGGTTGCTTCTGAACTCCAGGATTAGAGCTGTAAAAATTGTTACCAAGTTTGGCATTCCTTCAAATGGGGAGTCATAATTTCCTGGGTGTACTATTAAGGCAAAAGTGAATGTGCTTCACTTTTTGACAGTTGGTGGCCTCCACCATTGTGCTCTCAAATGTGTTCAATAAGTAGGAAATAATTTTTTGTCTCAGAGTGAATTTATCTTAAAACTAGGCTTAAAGTTAGTCACAATAGGAGTGGAAAGAGTGTTTGTGCAAGAACTTTTCCACGCTCAGAAAATTTTGTTGCAGCATAGTTGCAAGGAGCCAGTTGGTCCAATCATCATCTTAATCTTTCTAGGGCCTCCTAAAACTCATCTCAATTTTGTTCAGAGAGTTAATTAATGCTTATAGGCAACTTGATCCTTCAGAGCTTGAAATTCAGTATCTTGGAGAAGCAGCTGACTCTCAAAGTTACTCAAGTGAGATTCAAAACTGGTGACAGGCTTGTTCAAGCTGGGTGATGCAGTTATCAGTGAGCTTGGAAAATGCGCTGAAATTGACTCTTCAAGTCCAACAAGAAACCAAATGAGACTCTGGGATTGAGAGGGACTCTGTCCACATGGAGCTTGCATCCTTTAGCCACATTCATATTTATTCCATAATGCAGCGATTACCATTAAAACTCCTTGATTTCAATATCACTAAAAACGCCAGGAGTAGGCACCGAGGAGCTGAAAGGTCCTTGTGGTTCATGAGGACCTTGGGGTCCTTCAGTCCCTTCACTCCTGAAGGCGATATCTTGGGAGGCTAACTACTGTTAGCGCCACTGGAGGATCTGCACAAGGTACTCGATTTGGTTGAGGCGTTAGCTCCAGGCGGACTTGAGTAGCTGTTTATTTTGGTAAAGCTGGTCCTCAAGGTAACTTATAATTTCACTATCTAACACAGTAAGTTGATTACAAGCCTCATTGATTAGCTGACAGTTATTGACAATGGCTTCTTGATTGTTGTGAATGAAAAATGAGGCAGCATTATAGAAATTGACAATATGTGAGTGCAGGGTTTGAGTAAGACCTAGTTGTCATGCTACTTAATGGTGATGAAACCAACTATTTGTAGGATGTGGGGTGTTGGGAAGTTGATATGACTGGATGATACGCTATCCATATTGGTGGATCACAGGGGAATTGAGATGAGTCTCAAGATTTATGAAAAGGGGATACACAAATTATAATTGAGCAAAATGAGAACATTTGGCGAATTGAAAGGAATCATGCTGAGATTTGATATGAATGAGAGCAACTCGAATAAGAAGGATAGAAGATACCAGCTGAGGATGCATCCAGCTGGGGAATCGAGGTATAAAGAGCCTGATGGAAGATTAAAAGGGGATAGTCTTTATGAGGAGAAGGAAAGTGCAGAATGGTCTGCAAGATATTTAAAAATAAAGATAGAAATAAGGGGCAATAGCTCAATATATTCTATTTAGGTTTTATTATAAGAATCAGTGATCCTCATATTGTTCAATTGTGTTGCTCAGTGGCTATACCCTGTGCAAATCCAACTCGGCAACAGCAGACCTAGACGCCAAGAAATTAACAGTGGTGCTCACTACAGGGGCCACTTAGCAAATATAATGGGGAAAATACAATGACAAATCCTCATTCATTCTGACCTAACCTGATTGGGTTCCAAGCACGGCATGCTGAAGAAACTTGGAGGACACCTGACTTTGAACCAACATTGTTTACTGTTACCAAACCAGGGGATAAAATTATGATTACCGTGCAATTTGAGAATTGCCCAGAGCTGACAACTAACCAACATGGATGCTCTACAAATGTGACTCCACAATAACTAAGAATTATTATGGAATGACTGTTGCGCAGGTATTGCCTATACAAGGATGAGAGTGGGGAAAGTGCCATGAGTCTGTTTTTAATCAACGCAGTTAAGAAAATCGATATCTGCAGTACATGTCTTATTTGGACGCCACTACTTCAGGGTTAACTCGCCGCCTCAGTACTCACGGAATTGAGAATACTTAGTCACTTATGTGTAACCTTTGATTTGTCAGCTGCTACGAGTTCTGGCTCTCCATAACATTGAAATTGGAGTTGTGTTGCGGTTTGCTCAAGCACAACATCATGATACTTGACTCCTGCTGAACCATCTTGATTGTTCGTTTTTGGAAATACTAGGGGTGCTGGCAAAGATGGATCATTGTGTTGGGGATGTTCGCCATCGATTGGACCTTTTAGTACCACAGTTAAACTCAGAATTACCTCGAGTAATAAGAGAACTATTGGAACAGCATGGCCTATCTGTGGAGTGGATTCAGAATGTGACAGCCTTGGGGAATAATACTGAGCGCTGTATGATGGAGCTAGCTGAATGGGTGGAAGCTCTTGAAGCCATGATTGCTCAGCTCAAGGAAAGAATGACCCTAATATAATTGCAATTGGTGGCCCAAGTTGGCTCTCTATTGACAGAATTAGATCAACTCTGTATCAAATGGGATACTCAGCAAACGTCTGATAACGCGCTTATTCTTAGGTTAACGTCCACTGAGTACCTCCAACTCATTTGTCAAGTCACATGACTAGAAATCGTTAGTCAGGTGGAACGCCAACGAGCCTTCCCTCTCCCTATCAGTGAGACAAGTGAGTATACGGACATGCAAGACTGCACTGATACCCTTCAATGGGCCAATGAGGAAGCGGTACAGGAATGGTACTCCCTTATTAACCAAATAAAATGATGCTGATCAACAAGTGGAAAATGCTAGTTATCAGTAAACTCTCCTGAAGAATATAATTGAAGAAGTTCTTTCTAGATTACAAGCCATGGAACAGAAACTGAATGAAGAAAAGGAATTCTGCCAGGAATTGCAACATCAGTATGAAATGCTGCAACAGGAATTTCAGGATGGACGGTGTAAATTGTTATTTGGTTAAAGTGGAGCAGTTGATCAATGAACAGCTCACGGGGCATGCTGGAGCTAGGGGAAATGGGGCAGTCAGTGGTGATTCAGGGGAAGAATGCTATGGATCAGCAAACAAATATCCCTCAGGAAGTACAATGGACCCACCATGTGACACCACTTCTTCTGAGTCCTTTTTGACGAATTCAATTCCATCTGGCTGGCTGTATGATAATGCACAAAGGAATGGTTTCCATAGGCGCTCTAAAAAAATTTGCCAGCTCCTTGCAACTGGAACCTAGAGCAAAGCGAATTCGTTCATATCAAAAATTATCTCCTTTCAGTCATGATGGGAACCTACATGGTTACTTTAAGCGTTTTGAATTCTCTGTGGAAGGGGCTACCAATTGACAAAAAGCAAAATTGTTGCTATCCTCTTTAGATGTGGAAAGCGCTGATCAGTTACCTGCTATCTTCCAAATAGCTCAGTATCTTATGAACAAATTAAAGCATTTGTTATCTGACTGTTTGGGGGCGCTACCAAGATGTCCCAATGGAAAGCTGATTTTATGACTATACAGTTTTACTGAAACAAGACCATGTCAGAATTTGCTGAGCAGTTTTTGGTGGAAGCACATGTCCTACTTGGAGCTAACATTTTATCTGCTGAGAATGTCAGTATAGTGATGACGGTGGTGGTCAAACCATATTGGGAACTATATAATGCTATGTCCCATGTGTTGGATGGGGATACCAGACTCATTCAAATTGTGAACGCCTTACGTCGACTCTCTGCCATGAACAGCGCCCCCAATGTAGCCCAGAAACCCTCCGTTGCCCCCGCTCCATCCTTTTCTGAATATTGAGCACAGCGACTGGGTTATCAGCCACTGGAAAGTAATCGTCGCTCATGTGAGTCATTAAACCCTTTCTGTCCCATGTACACTTCACCAGTTTGACTGCAACCATGGAACCTTACCAGGAATTCTCGACCTGGTCCTTCCAGCCCAAATTATATATGTGCACCTTTTATGAACACTTGCTTCCAGTGCAGACAAAAAGGGCATTATGCAGCCAATTGCCCTAGCAAACCACAAGTGTAGGCAATGCCAACTATGAAAACTGAGCAGGGAAAAGCTTGAGCGGAGTAGAGACGGAATGCTCTACCCCTGCTGCACTCAATCTACTTGTCCCTAATACCTGCCAAACAACTTTACGAGTAGAAATAAAACCTCAATTAGATGATTTGCTATACCAGCAGCTATCGCTAGATACCCCTGCTTCTGCTTCTGAGAGTAAGAGTTCACCCAATTGGGATGAGCTCCACCAAGACGTGCAGAAACCATATGTGTGGAAAATACTGGAACAGACTGGCTCCAGCAATGCAGATTCTTCACTGAACGTCGCTCCTTTAATAGGGTTAACATAGCTATTCCGGTGGAAAGAATTGCTAGGAGTATCCTCAGGTCAGCAAGAGTATTTCTTCCTTTTAAGTAACACAAGGCCCTTAAACGTACAAGTAATAAACTCTGATGATTATTATTACTTGGAATGTACTTATTGCGACATATTCGTTCAAAACACAAAAATCCGCGCAATCATAAACATGGGAGTGTCGGTGAACATAGTCTCCACACAGTTAGTGGCCAAACTTATGTTGAAACCGGATGTGGATCATCAAGTAGTATATGGAATGGCAGGAACGCATAGCACTGTGTTGTAAGGAGTATATAGCGTGTTGCCTCTACAATTCAGTTCAGACCAGGTGTTTGCTCTGATGGTGGTCTTGCCAAATAACCACTACAATATGTTAATTGGTGCATCTTTTATAAGAAAATTTGGCGTTGTGATAGATATGGCGGAAAAAACCCTTACTATGTTCAGCCAACAGATTCCGGTCTATTTTTCCTCTAGGGGAATCCCAATGGATTAGTCCACTCCGGTCAGATCAATCTAGCATACAATGATGGAGTGATCCCTGTTCACTATCAGCAACTGAGTTGGCGGACTAAGATACTCCTTAACCAGATATATGAGCATAAAGGAATCCAGCTTTAAGCAACACGCCCTTTAAACTTACCGTCTGGACACCAGGGCATAATAGGGACTGGGCTCAAAATCGAAATTCCTAAGGGATTTTATGGAGAAATCCTGGCGCCTCATCAGTACTCACGGCTAGAGCAACATGTGGCTCTGAAGCTATTGTTTCCTAGGAATGGGGAGGTGAAGGTGTTGCTCGCAAAACTACAGAAGGAGACAATAACAATTTAGGTGGCACCAATTGGTGGCTTACCTACACTTCATCCCTATTGGGGAAGTTCACATATTCATGACTTTGGCTCATGGGAAGATCTCAGACTACCAGATCGCATTTCATTTGGCGTACTGACTGTAGTTCCACAAAAAGCGCTCATGGGACTATTGGCAGATCAGCAAGATAAGGCTATGTCCTTATTTGAAAGATATTGGGATATTTTTGCCAATAATGATCATAACTTGGGTGTCATGGAAATGGCAGAAGAAGTTTAGACCTGCCTGCCAGTCAGAATGCATGAGCATCTAGATAGCAAGCCAGAATGCCAGAGGAATTGCTGACTGTACAACTTGATATGGAGCTGGGTTATATGATACAACGTAATGGTGGTGAAATGACAAGGTTAGGAGTATCCTGACGGCAAACCACACTGAATATACTCCAGACCCAGGGGTTTTAGAAACAGGGGGGGAAACTACAGTGATAGTCTCCACGAGATTCTTAATTGGTAAGGCAAATCATTGGGGGTGATAGAGAGGCAGATTTTCTCTTGTAGTTGGCGAACATAGAGCCATAAGACCCCTGTATATTGCTGCCAGAAGGTCATGATAACAGGGTTGTAGAGCCAAAAATATTGGACTCGTTGAAACTAATTGGCAATGGAGGGAGTCATGGTAACCAAAAGGATTGGTAAGGCCCACCAAGAGTGCAGAGTGGCGAACCACCAGGAGAATGCCATCTGGATTATGATCAGAAAGGAAAAAAAGCTTGGGGTTTTTAAGAAAATTTTTATTTGGGAAAGAAAGTAAGAAAATCAACCAACAATTTTCTCAGTGCCATGCAACTGATTAAATAGTGGTCAATTGGGTTTTGACAAGGCGTGGGCAGGATCCACAAATTTGACCTAACTGGCGAATTGGTCAGAAGTGGGGGAGTTTATTCTCTGGAAACCAACATCACAAAATTTGGCAGTGGGCCGAGTCTCTGTCAGTTCAACCTCAAACATCTGGACCAAGGCTCAACTACGTTTCTGATGGTTAGCATGACGGCATTTGGCCCAATGAGCGACGGGAATCCCCCAAGGCCATCCCATATAGAGACAAGACCATTTGGTTGGGAACAGGTTTTTGGCAGCCAACCCACCTGCACTCGGTTGTTATACCATTCATTTGGTCAACAGTAGCACATCAGGCGCAACGCCCATTTTACTATCAGAAGGCTTTGAACCCTCATCAATGGCGCCCAATATTTGTTCTACTGGTTTAGGAGTTGAATAGGATCCATCAGGCAATCCAGCCAATATCTCATTCTTCATGCTTTTACAGCCATTCGAATTCCAGCCATCAGCCAGATTGCCACCCAAATTAGATCTGACCGATTTTAGTTCAATAATCTCAGTACAGATTATACTAATCCCCACAACAGTTCTGCTGAGGTGAGTGAGGGAATTGGAGGGTGGGACCCAAAACAGATGGGCTGTCACCCATCACTCATCAACTATGTGAGTGAGATCGCCCTGGGTGATGAGGGGTACCGCCATCCTCTTTGGTGTCTTTTTATTTGGGAATGGAAAGATAGCCCGATTGAGAGCCAAAGGACACTCCCTTAAGACTTACATTAACCTTTTTTTTCCAAAGGAACAGCACCCCCACCGGGAAACTGCACCAGAGCCACATTCTTATGCGCTTTGGGTAACTTGATAGCCAAATCCGTCGTCGTGATTTTCTGGAGTGGGTGGGGAGCCTCGGGGTGAGATGTGTGGAAATCATAAACCAGAGCCATGCAATTTGCACAATCGCGCCTTGACCCAACTGTTTTCATACGCTGGATATCCTTTCCAGGCCACAAGAAATTGGACAGATTGTCGCGACTTCTGAGATGCCAGGATGGCCTCCACCTCGGCTTCTTCATTATTGATGACGATTGGTTCTGGGTCCGTGGGAATTACACCCTTGAAGGGCGACAGCTGGGATACATGGAAAACTGGGTGTTGCTTCCAATGCGCAGGAAGCTTCAAATGGAATGCCCCATTACCCAATACCTCCTCCACTAAGTGAGGACCTGAACGCTTACTGGCAAATTTTCAGGAAGGGGTTTGGATTCACAAATGGTGAGTATCAAGCATGATGTAAGATACCACCATAAAGTCATGACCCAGAAGGCGCTTACGATCTGCGAATCACTTATAGTCATCAATGGCTTTAGTGAGGTGTTCCCACACTAAAGCTTGAGTCAATCAAATATGGGCAGCATGATCCATGGCAGCTTGAACTTCTGGTTGCAAGCATGCTCTGACTGAGAATGATGGGCTATAGCCAACGTTGCTTCATATG